>JAQQSY010000043.1:72475-87559 GCA_028646535.1 Procyon lotor
TTTTTATTACGTAGAGAATGCTTAGTAGACAGGTACTTTGATTTAAAACACTGAAGATCTTGTCTCATGATTATCTGGTTTTCACTTTGCTGCTAGAAGTCAGCTACCTATTAAGGCTCTTCCTGTAAGTTTGGTTTTTATTCATTCATTTGTTCTGCTTGCAGTTAGTTGGGTTTGCTAAATCTGAAATTGCCCGTCTCTCAACAGTTCGGGAGTTTTTTCAGCCTATTTAAAAACCGGTCTTACCTCTTCTGTACAGGCTGCTTCCACACCAATTAGACATCAATGAGATGTTCTAACTTCATTCTTCATGTTACATAAACTCTCTTGTATATTTATCATTTTTTTCCCTCTAGGATGCATTTAGATGCTTTCCTTTATTTTGTTAGTAATTTGTATGTTACTAATGGTTACATTTATAACATACATTGTAACATACGTGTGTATGTTACTAATCTCTTGTTTTACTGTTTCATAATTTTTTCTTAATTTTCATTTCTTAATTTTTGTTCTTAATTTTCAAGCAGATAAAGTGACCTCATTCTACGTTATTTGGATTTTTGTTGTTATTCTGGGCTACCTTTCGAGCTTGTCTTTTCTCACTTTAATTTTGTCGTCTATGTTGGAAGGGTTCATGATTTTCATCTTTGTGGGCTTGGATCCTTTATCACTTACACTCATGGTCACTTTTTTTTTTCCCCCAAATATGTTTATTTTATTTTTTTCAATGTTACAAGATTAATTGTTCATGCACCACACCCAGTGCTCCATGCAACACATGCCCTCCTCAATACCCACCACCAGGCTCGCCCAACCCCCTCCCCTCCTAAACCTTCAGTTCTTTGCTCAGAGTCTACAGTCTCTCATGGTTCATTTACCCCCATTCACCTTTCCCTTCCTTCTCACAATTCCCTCCATGTTTTTCCTTATGCTCCACACGTAAGTGACACCATAAGATAATTGACTCTCTTCACTTATTTCACTCAGCATAATCTCTTCCAGTCCCGCCCATGTTGGTAACAAAAGTTGTGTATTTATCCTTTCTAATGGAGGCATAATATTCCATTGTGTATATGGACCACATCTTCTTTATCCATTCGTCTTTTGAAGGGCATCTTGGCTCCTTCCACAGTTGGGCGACTGTGGCCATTGCTGCTATGAACATTGGGGTACATGTGGCCCTTCTTTGTAATGCATCTGCTTCTTTGGGGTAAATATCCAGTAGTGCGATGGCAGGGTCATAGGGTAGCTCTATTTTTAATTTCTTGAGGTATCTCCACACTGTTTTCCAAAGTGGCTGCACTGCATGGTCACTTTTGATTGAACTCTGTTGTTGAGAATTCTTGGGGCTGGCTTCAGAGTTGAGAGGATTTGTGCTTACCTTTGTCAGCCACTTGTAGATAGCACCAATACAACATATAGAAAAAATGTTTCAAGGGGCACCTGGGTGGCTCAGTGGGTTAAAGCCTCTGTCTTCGGCTCAGGTCATGATCTCATCGTCCTGGGATGGAGCCCTGCATCAGGCTCTCTGCTCAGCAGGGAGCCTGCTTCCCCCTCTCTCTCTGCCTACTTGTGATCTCTCTCTCTGTCAAATAAATTTAAAAAAAAAACCTTTGAAAAAAAATGTTTCAAGATATATGTTAATGTTCTTTATGTCTCTTCTCTGTTTCATTCTTCTTTGAAGATTTTCTTTCTTTTTCATTAGTACTTCTCAAAGATTTTTTTTTTCCTGTTTTTCAAAACATGAGGTTTTGGCATCATTTTAATACTGCTTTAATGTTCTTTTATTATTTTCCTTTCCAAAGTACCATCCTGCAGTTCTTTATTGAATTCTGTTTTTATGTGACTTATTTATGCTGGGAAGATAGTCTTGTTAACACTTGGATAATTTCTTTAGGATGTTAAGATTTGTAAAATCAAGGTTTCACTTTGAATATTCTACCTTACTGTGAAAAGAAAGCTATTCTAGAAAGAAAGAATAATATAAAATATGATATGTATTTTATAATAACAAATTATATGATAATAAAAGAAAGCTAGTCTAACCATTCTAGGATTTATGGTTGATATACCCCATTCCTATCTTATACAATTTATGTGTCTTTTTGTATTTCAATTTGTGTCTTCTTTGAAGCAATTATATATACGTTTAGAAATACAGAGTGAAATGAAAGAAACTATATTTCATTTCATTATTATTTCAATTTCATTATTATTCCTAGGCTAGTCTTTCAAGGTCCTTTTGCTGCTCTGAACACTGGGCTCTGAGGAATTTAGTGTTTGGGTCTTAACATACTTTGTTCTTGAAACGTAGGGTAACATAGGCATTAGTTGTCAGTCTCAGGAATGTTTAAATGGTTTTTGTGGGAGTATACATTCATTTATTTATGTTGTTAGATTGAATTTATGTAACTGTTGACATAGTATTAAAGTAAACCTTGGTAATGTTCACGGAGCTCTGCAATATACAAAAATTAGATGTCGGATACCATATTCCCATATATTTCTAAATTTTAAATTGTCCAGTGGACTTTAGCAAACAGACCTATACAAGGCATGCATTATTCATGTCATCCTGCGCTTCTTAGTTATTAAACCCTAGTGAAGGAGTTGATAATTATTTAAATGGTTTGATTACTAAATGCCTTAAATAGTGTTTTGAAATCGAAAACGGGTAAACCCAGAACTATGCTTTCGGAGGATAACCAGACTATTGGAAATAAGAGATTATCCCGTGTAAGCATTATAAAAGAAATAAACCAAGAAAAAATACATATGAATGTGTATGTGTGTGTAATCCAGTGCATAAAAAGTTGTTTTATTTATGCCATACTATAAAAAATGACTGGAAAAACCAGTGTGAATTGGAGTCATTAAAGTAGGGTTTGTTTATGAAGGAATGAATTTAAATTAAGCTATAGATTGTCTGTTAAGAAATTACACTGCAAAAATTTCAGGTCTAAGTAGCCAGTCATAAACAGTAAGCCTTTCACTTTCATTAATTAAAATACGAGTTTAAAAATAGGTATATTAGGGGTGTCTGAGTGGCTCAGTGGGTTAAGCCTCTGCCTTCGGCTCAGGTCATGATCTCAGGGTCCTGGAATCGAGTCTCGCATCGGGCTCTCTGCTCAGCAGGGAGCCTGCTTCCTTTTCTCTCTCTGCCTGCCTCTGCCTGCTTGTGATTTCTCTCTGTCTTTGTCAAATAAATAAATAAAATCTTTAAAAAAAATAAAAAGTAGGTATATTAAATTTTCAAGTTTTTCATATAATTTATCAGTGGACAAGAAGTTATGCTTTACATGGCTTTGGGAGAAAGATATACTTTTTTTTTTTTTTTTTTTTTAAGATTTTATTTATTTATTTGACACAGAGAGAGATCACAAGTAGGCAGAAAGGTAAGCAGAGAGAGAGGAGGAAACAGGCTCCCTGTGGAGCAGAGAGCCTGACATGGGGCTTGATCCCAGGACCCTGAGATCAGGACCTGAGCCGAAGGCAGAGGCTTTAACCCACTGAGCCACCCAGGCGCCCCGGAAAGATATACTCTTTAGGAACCGAGGCCTGTCCTCCCTCTCCTTATCTCTAAGGTCTGGATTACCTGGTCCAGATGCTCTAGAAATAAAAGAGGAGTTTAAAGTAGTGTGTTTAGTGAAGTTTGGCTTTATTTCTGGCTCTTTGATTGGATCACTCCATGAGGACAGCAGACTCTGGGGAGGGTGTGCAGCTTTGTGTTTGGAGACTTCTTGGTGACGACAGAGATGCCACTTTGTGCGTCATTACCAACATGAGAAAGACAAGGTCATTCCCCAAAACACACACACATAAAACAGGCAGAGAGCATGTAGATCCCTCGGAGGAAGGAATTGCTCTTCTCTGTTCTAGATCCTGCCCGTTCACCACTGGTTCTCCTAGGTCCTCTATTCAGGAACATGCATAACTTTCATCCCCAGATGAACATACACGAGTGCCTTCATGCTTTAAAAGGACTTAGTAAATGTTCTTGGGTTATGTTCAGGGGAGATTTCCCAAAGAGCTGCCTGCCTCTTGAGCTCAGTTTCAAACAACTGAAATTATCCAGAGGCTGATTTCATCATTTACTGAATGTTAGCTATGTGCTGAATACAAGTTTGGAGAATCAAAAAAAAAAAGAAAAGAAGGAAATAAAAGATGATAAAGACAAGACGCGTTTAAATTTGAAGATAGGAAGGGAGAATCTGTTAAGAAACTAATTCCTGGGGCGCCTGGGCGGCTGTCGGTTAAGCTCTGCCTTCAGCTCAGGATCCTGGGATGGAGCCCCACGTTTGTCTCTCTGCTCAGCAGGGAGTCTGCTTTTTCTTCTCCCTCTGTGCTCTCTCTCTCTTTCAAGTAAATAAAAAAAAAAAAAGAATACCGTGGTCATAATTATGAGCAAGTGCATGTTACACCCACCAAATCCATCACGCAAGCATTTCAGTGATGCTGGTATTCTTGGGTGGTGGTAATTACCCATCAGAACAAGTGTGACCAACTAGAAACTGACGAACTGCCTTTCCCATGCTCACTGCTTTCTGGTGTGTGAGTCCCTGAAGCCTCGGGACTTTGTGAGAATGTTGGAAAGCATTTGCAGCAATGCAGAATCATTGTGCCCGAGTAATGTTCTGCTTATCAAGGTTTTAGGGACTAACAGTTGAAAATAGGAGGGGGAAAAAACATCAGCCATAATTTAATATGTTGATGATAAAGAATGGTGACCGGCTTCCCATCAGTTTGCAATTTGAGTATGTTTTTTAGTCAATACCCTATGATACCATCTTAACTTTAGTTTTAATAATTGTGTTGAACGGTACTCAGAGATACTGGAACATACAGATGAGAGGAGCTTTATATGAGGTGCCGAGTCACCCTCGGTGCTAGCAATGGGCTGTTCTTACTCTTGAAAAACAATAAGAGCAATCTTATTTGAATTAAAAAAAAAAAAAAAAAAGAGGGGCTCCTGGGTGGCTCAGTCATTAAGCATCTGCCTTCAGCTCAGCTCATGATCTCAGGGTCCTGGGATCGAGCCCGGCATTGGGCTCTCTGCTCAGCAGGGAGCCTGCTTCTCCCGCTACCATTCCCTCTGCTTGTGCTCCCTCTCTCGCTGTGTTTCTATCAAATAAATAAAATCTTTAAAAAAAAAAAAAAGCAGTTGTAATCATAAGAGATTTTTCTGTTTTACCCCTTCCACATATCTCTGTCCCATCTCTGGAATTTTCAGGAACTCATTCACTAACTTTAACTCTTGGGTGGTGGTGGTCTGAAGAAGTAGGTAGTCAAACAAACTTAAGGTTTATAACAACAGAAAAGAAGGGCTAGTAGATGTTCAGGTAGTTCTGATAATCACTGTTACACATTGTATATCTTTTGTCTTGGAGAATGGCTAAAACCGGGCAGGGTCCGTGTGCCTAACGGAAGTAGTTTTGTTTTCTCTCTAAGTAATGAAATGGGTTTTGTTTTGTTTGCTCTTGGGTATTCTACAACCGTGTTACTGGTGTGAGTCAGCTGTAACGCAGCAGTCACGTCCAGCTGGAATAGGTGATAGTCTGGTGGATGGTTTCCACATGAGGTTTACAGTTTTTGGGAAATTTCTCGCCTTGTTTGTTCTTTTTCTGAAATTGTATGTGTGTGTATGTGTGCGTGCACACACACCTACCCAGTCATATTCGTATAAGGTGCTCCGTTATAATTTGAGGGTGAGTTGATAATTATATGCAGATTCCGAATTACACTAACTCCCCGATGATATTTTCTGATAGTATGTGTTGATGGTGTACTTTAACAAACCTTTCTGAGTACCTGTGTGCCAGTTAGTATTCCATTTTTTAATAAAAATATATTTGCCATGTAACATTGCATAAATTTAAGATGTAAAACATGTTAATTTGATAGTTGATGTACTGTGATTGCCATTGTAGTGTAGAGGTACCATAATTAGCCCTCTGTCACATTATTTAACTATCATTTCTTTTAGTGGTCAGAATATTTAAGTTCTAGTCTCTTAGCAAGTTTGATGGTGATCCTACAGTATTATCTGTGTTCATTACACTGTGCATTAGCTCTCTAGGGCTTATTTACTACTCCTTGTAAGTTTGTCCCCTAAGCAATGTCAGTCCTATTTTCCCACCCCTCATCCTTTGGTAATCACTGTTGTGTTGCGTTTTTAGGAGTTCGGCTATTTTAGATTTCCCATATAAGTATACCATACATTACTTGCCTTTCTCTTCTGACGTACCTCACTTAGCATAATTACTCAGGGTCCATCCATGTTGTCTCAAATGTGGCTTTCATGTATGTGTATATACGTGAATATATACCATACGTGGGGTAATAAACATAATATATATGCATCACATCTTTGTCAGTTTCTCCAATGGTGAACATTTATGTTTCCATATCTTGGCTATTATGAATAATGCTGCAGTGAACATGGGAGTTCAGATATGTCTTGGATATATTTTGTTTCCTTTGGGTGTATACACAGAAATGGAGTTGCAGGGTCATATGGTAGTTAGGTTTTTAATTTTTTGAGGAACGTCTGTATTGTTTTATATATTGGCTAAACCAATACACATTTCCACCAGCAGTGGGAAGGGTCCCTCTTCTCCACCTCCTCACAGTACTTGTTCCCTCTTCTGGATTCTAGCCAGTCTAACAGGGGTGATGTGATATCTCATGGGAGTTTTGGTTAGCCTTTCCCTCATGAGTGATGCTGAGCATCTGTTCATGTACCTGGTTGCAATTCCGATGTCTTTGGAGAAGTGTCTGTTCGGTTACTGTGCCCACCTATTTTTTTTTTTTTTTTTTTATCATGTTGTTTGTTTTTGTTTGTTATTGAGTTGTCTGAATTCTTCATATATTTTGCATATTAACCCGTTAGATATATCCGGTTTGCAAAAATGATCTCCCCCTCTGTAGTGTACCTTTTCATTTTGTGTTTCTTTTGCTATGCAGAAGCTTTTAAGTATTATGTCCTCCCATTTGCTGATTTTTGTTTTTGTTCAGAGTTTGTACTTTTGGTGTTATCTCCAAAAATTCATTGCCAAATCCAATGTGAAGGAGCTTCTTCCCTACGTTTTCTTCTTGGAGTTTATGGTGTCAGGTCTTGTGTTTCAGTCTTTGCTCCATTTTAGGTGAATTTTGTGAGTGCTGTAAGAGAGCAGTCCAATTTCTTTGTTCTGCATGTGTTTTTTCATTGTTCTCACACCATTTGTTAGAGACTTCTTTCTCCGTTGGCTGTTCTTGGCCACTTGTGGAGTATTAGTTGACAATATATGTGGAAGTTTAATTCTGAGCTCTGTGTTGTATTGTCTTGGTCTCTGTGTCTGTTTTTATGCTAGTAGCATACTGTTTTTATTACTGTAGTGTGTGGTATGCTCAGGAAGTATGGTACCTCCAGCTTTGATCTTCCCCAATGTTGCTTTGGCAATCGAGGGTCTTTCTGGTTCCACACAAATTTTAGGTTTGTTTTTTCTTTTTAGTGTCTTTGAAGCAGCTGGAATTTTGACGGGGATTGTGTTGCATCTATAGGTGGCTTTGGGTAGTGTGGACATGGTAACTTAATTCTTCCAATCCATGCACATAAGATGTCTTTCCATTTATTTGTGTCTTTGTCAAATACTTTGAGCAAGGTCCAGTACTTTTCAATGTACAGATCTTTCAGTCCCATGATTAAATTTATTCTTAGGTATTTTATTGTTTTTGAAGCTGTTGTAAATAGGATGGTTTTCTTTATTTCACTTTTGCAACATCATGAGTATATGGAAATACAGCTGCTCGTCATATGCAGATTTCATGTCCTGTAAGTTTGCTGAAGTTCCGATAATTTTTTGATAGATTCTTTGGGATTTTGTATATACAAAATCAAATCATCTGCAAATAATGGCAGTCTTACTTCTTCCTTTCCACTTTGGATGCCTTATATGTCTTAAGGGAATTCTCTAGCTAGGACTTCCAGTATTGTATGAAGTAAGAGAGGGGTGAGACTGGGCATCCTTGTCTTTTTCTTGATCTTGGAAGAAAGACTTTCAAATTTTCTATGTTAAGTATAATGTTAGTTATCGGTTTGTTTATACAGTCTTTATTATGTTGAGTTGTGTTCTTTCCATACCCAAGTTGTTGAGGGTTTTATCAGGAAAGGATGTTGCATTTTGTCAGATGCCTTTTTATCATCTATTGTGATGGTCACATGATTTTTAATCTTTCTTTCTGTTAATGTGTTTTATTACATTGATTTGTGTATATTTGAACCATCCTTGCATCCCAGGGATAAATCTCACTTGGTCATGGTGTACAATTATTATTATTATATGCTGGTGTTTTAATGTGTTTTGAATTTTTTTAATGTGTTCTTGAATTTGGTTTCCCAATATTTTGTTGACATTTTTTGATCTATATTCATCGGGGGTCTTGGTCTATAATGTTACTTTCTTGTAGTGTTCTTTTATGGCTTAGGTTACATGGCAATATTGGTGTCATAGAATGAACTTGAAGGTATTCCGTACTCTTCAGTTTTTTGGAATAGTTTGAGAACACTTGGCATTAATTTTTCTTTAAATATTTGGTAGAATTCACCAGTGAAGCCATCTGGTCCTGGAGTTTTCTGTGTTAGATTTTTGATTACTTATTCAGGTACTTTACTAGTTACTGGTCTGTTCAGATTTTCTCCTCTCTTCATTCAGTCTTTGTATATATTGTGTTACTAGAAATTCATCCACTTGTAGGTTATATTTGTTGGCACATAATTGTTGATATAGTCTGTTTAAGATCCTATATATTTCTGGGGCGCCTGGGTGGCTCAGTGGGTTAAAGCCTCTGCCTTCAGCTCAGGTCATGATCTCAGGGTCCTGGGATCGAGCCCCACATGGGGCTCTCTGCTCAGCAGGGAGCCTGCTTCTCCCTCTCTTTCTGCCTACTTGTGATCTCTCTCTCTCTGACAAATAAATAAATTAAAAAAAAAATCTTAAAAAAAAATCCTATATATTTCTGTAGTATCAATTGATTTCTAATTTTATTTATTTGAGTCTTTTTTCTTTTTTCATTAGTCTAGCAAAAGGTTTGTCAATTTTGTTTATCTTTTTGAAAAACCAGCTCTTAATTTCATTGATCCTTTCCATTGTTTTTCTGGTCTGTATTTCATTTATTTCTGTTGTGATCATTATTACTGTCTTTCTTCTGACTTTGGACTTCGTTTGTTCTTCTTTTTCTAGTTCCTTGAGGTATAAAATCAGATTTTTAAATTTGTGATCTAATTTTTTAATATATGCATTTATCTCTGTAAATTTCCTTCTCAGAACTGCTTTTCTGCATCCCATAGAATTTGATATATTTCCTTTCCCTTGGTTTCAAGATGATTTTTTATTTCCCTTTTGATTTTTCCTTTGACCCAGTGGTTGTTCAGAAGTGTGTTTCTTAGATTCCACATATTTGTAGAATTTTCACTTTTTCTTATTTAAACAAAAGGTTATTAAAGTAGGCTCCGCACCCAGCACAGGCTCAACCCACAACCCCACCATCAAAAGTTGCACTGAGTCAGCCACGCACCCCTCAGCGTTTGCTGAGTCCTAGTTTATACATACGTTGTGGTCAGAAAAGATCCGTAGTATGATTTCAGTCTCCTTAAATTTGCTAAGGTATGTTTTGTGTCCTATCATAGGGTCTATCCTAGAGAATGTTCCATGTGTACTTGAGAAGAATGTGTATTCTGCTGCTGTTTGTTGGAAAGATGTATATATGTCACGTAGGCCACTTAGTCTAAGATGTGGTTCAGTTCGAGTGTCTGGACCATCATTGCATCATTGCTGACAAGGGAGCATTGAGGTTCCCTAGTATTTCTGTAGTGTTGTCTGTCCCTTCATACCTGTCAGTATTTGCTTACTGGATTTAGGTGTCCCAGTGGTAAGTGCATGCGTTTCCTACTGTTTTATCTTCGTGATTTATCAAACCCTTTATCATTATATGACAGCCTTCTTTGTCTCTTGTTTGTGTTTCTGGCTTGAAGTTTATTTTCTCCGATGTAGGTGTGGTTACCCTTGCTTTTGTTTTAGATTTCCACCTGCACGGAATATCTTCTGTCTCTTCACTTGGGCCCATCTGTGTTGAGAGCTGAAATGAGTCTCTGTAGGCAACATAAATTTGAGTCTTGTTTTTTTTTTAAATCCATTAAGTCCTTCTGCATCTTTTGATTGAATAATTCAGTCCACTTACTTTGTAGTGATTATTGATACGTAAGGATTTGCAACTGCCATCTGATTGTTTGCCTTCTGGTTCTTCTTCATGGTGATTTGCTCAGTGCCTCCGCCCCCCCCCCCCCCTTAATGTTTTGTGAATCTAGTCTGGATTTTTGCTGTGGTTCGCATGAGGTTTATGTAAAACATCTCAGAGATGAAAGCAGCTTCCCTTCACTCCTGTATAAATCTCTGCCCTTTTACTCCTCCCCTTTTATGTTTTTAATGCCACAGTTCACGGATTTTATGCTGTGAATTTGTTAACAAATTATAGTAGGTGTAGATTTTAGTCCTCTTTTCCTTTAACCTTTATGCTGTAGTTACGTGGCGACACTGCTGCTCTAATATTACGTGGCGACACTGCTGCTCTAATACGGAGTTATATTTTCTGATTCCCCGGCAGAGCGGAGTGTGTGTGTGTCGCTGATTAGCATCTTCTCATTGCAGCTTGAAGCACTCCTTTTAGCATTTCTTGCAAGTCAAGCCTCATGGTAGTAACCTTGCGTTACCTTTTGTTTTTCTGGGAAAGCCTTTGTTTCTTCTTCGTCCCCGAAGGGTGGTTCTGCCAGGCAAAGTGTATTTGGCTGCAGTCTTTGTCTTTCAACACTTCTGTCATTCTACTGTCTCCAGGCCTGCGGAGTTTCTGCTGAGAATTCTGATCGCCTAGTAGGGTTCTTTGCAAGGTTACTTTCCTTTCCCTGGTTGCCTGGAAGGTTCTTTATCATGGATTTTGGACAGTTTCATTATAATGTGCTCTGGAAAAGATTTTTTTGCATTGAGGTAATAGGCTGTTTTAGTCGTTTTGTGGACTCATACCAATTCCTTACCAGGTTTGGGAAGTTCCCAGCTATTATTTCTTCTGTCTGCTTCCCCCCCTTTTTTCCTTCTGGTAAACCAGGTCCTCTTATATTTGCCTTTTTGACCTTTCTGACTGAAACTGATAGTGCTTGCTGGGTTTCCTCGCTATTTTAAAATCTTCGTTTTCCCTCCTCATCCAGCTGAACTATTTCTCTATTCCTATCCTCCAAGTCACTTATTCTCTCTTCCGTCTGGTCCGACTAGTTACCCAGGGTTCATTCTCCATCTCATTTGTCAAATTCTTCAGTTCTAGAATTCGTTTGGTTCTTCCATATACTAATCTTTTTGGTAAAGAACTACTGTGTTCATTAATTTTGTTCCTGAGTTCCCTGAATGACCTTTCTGAATTTTCTTACAGCTTGTTGAATTTCTTTGTGACAACTATTTCAAATTCTTTATCAGTTAGAGTGTGATATTCTGTGCCTCTGCGTTTGGTTGCTGGCTAATTATTTTCTTTTTGTGATACCGTATTTCCGCGATTGTTTGTGGTGTTTGAAGAGACGCACATCTGCTTTAGCATTTGAGGTGGCGGTTTCCTTCCCTAATTAAGGTTTTGTGTTTACTTTGGATCTTACCGTTCAACAGGCTGGCCATTAGAAGCCTTTCTTTTCTATTTTGGAAGGTGGCCCTGTAGCTCGTTTGTGGTTTCTCCTCTAATAGCTGGCTCTTGTGGATGCCCTTGGTTGGTGGCAGAGACGGGGGCGTTGTGGGCTTGGCAGCTGGGGCTTTGGGGTGCCACTGGGTCTGGTGTGGCATCAAGTGCAGCATATCCAGAGGTCCACGGGCAGTCCTGCTGAGTCCTGAAGCAGACAACAGGAAGCCCCTTTGGTATTCTTGACTGCCTCCTTCCCATTCCTCTCCGACTCCTCAGTCACGGGTTCCTCCTAGGAAATCCAGGTGCTGCTGGGGAGAAAGGGTTCCTTCCTGCTACAGCCTGGACAGCTGTCTCAAACGTCACTTCCCCAACCAGTGACATGGGGTTGGCCTTTGCCTTGTGGTCTGTGTATCTCTAGAACTTAGTTCCCAGTCACTAGGGTGTCACTCAGAGGAACTATCTTTGTTAAATGACTCTTCCACAAAATGTGTTTTCTTTAAGATCTTATTTATTTGACACAGAGAGAGAGATCACAAGTAGGCGGAGAGGCAGCCAGAGAGAGAGAGGGAAGCAGGCTCTCCGCTGAGCAGAGAGCCCAATGTGGGGCTCGATCCCAGGACCCTGAGATCATGACCTGAGCCGAAGGCAGAGGCTTTAACCCACTGAGCCACCCAGGCGCCCCAAAATGTGTTTTCTATTAGACATGTTATAATATTTAATTTTTGTTTGAAAACCTAAGTTATAAAGCTATTTGATGTTGCATTTTGTTTTTTTTAGCTAGGTATCCTGAGTATCATATTTTTTAAATATATGTGCATTTACATATATTCTAAACTGTGAAAACAGGTATTATTTTCTCTTTATAATTTAATTTTCTTTTCTGTTATTTTTTAAGGAGTCATTTATTCCAGTCATGAAGATACCTGGACGCTATGGGAAATCTTTCTCACTTTATCACAGTACTGACTGATATCTGTAGTCTCCTGTTTTTTATGAGTGTCCAGTAAAGAAGTTGAATGGGCATCCTGTCTGATTTTAAATTTTGTATTAGGAGCAGAATTCACATTTAGTGCTGTCACAGAACTGAAGAAATGTTTGCTTCTTGGATGTCGTTAGCTGGACAGTGTTAAAGTTCTGCGACAAGAACAGCGCACTTATTTAGTGTCGGTTGAAGCCTAACTAATATTTCCCAGGTGGTTGAGTATATGAGATTATATATAATACAAAATATAGAAGAATTAAAAATCTAGTGTCTTCCTCCAGGCATCACTGTCTTCACAGAAGTATATATGGCTGGCAGAAATTTGGGTGAGGAATCTCCTTCCTTGTAACAAATCCTCCAGGGATTTCAAAAAAATTTCATACTTTAAGTCCTCAGTCCCTTGATTTGTAATTTCTCTAACCCCTTGAGGCATTTGTATTAACACTGAATATTCACGTGTTTCCTTGACCAGCTGTCTGATTGGTTTTACTCTTCTTATGAACTGGTGCTGCTCAGACTTCGTCGGCAGTGGTTGCTTGCTTCTTTAACGGTGGTTTTTGCTGAACAGCCGAGATCTGGGAAAACAGAGGAACCTGAACTTGCTAAGTCTCTGCTTATTGAAGCTCTGCTCTCCTAAGTATATCTGGCATGCGAACAGCTCTGTGAGGGCAACCGGAGGCGCTTTGAACATTGTGTTGGCCTTCATGAAGTGATCTTTAAAAATCCGCTTGAAATTCATGGGCCGAGAGAATGAAGGCCTGAGAGAAGCAAATGAAACTCTTTGTGGCTTAATCATAACAAACCAAGTGTCCTTTGAGCACAGGAACCACTGACAATCTATGACAGTGGGTTTTATGATGTGAATTTAAATGAAAGCTTGCTTCACTGTTACGGTGTCCCCGATTCTACTTGGCTGTGAGCCCTGTGGGTGTGAGTTGTTCTGTGTACAAGTTACGCAGAACAGACCTCCAGTCAACCTCGCTCTTCCCAGACACACGTAACGTGGTAGATCACCCCCTCGCACCCCAGCACCCCGTTCAGCCACTCCTGATTGATAGACCTTGGCATGTGAGGAGAATAGTTTTGCTCTGCCTACTAAAGTAGTTGAAATCAGCATGCTCCAAAAATATGTGAGGTGGGAGCTAATTTCCTGGAATAAATCCAGGAGATGTTTGGAAATAGTAGGATGGGAACCAGGCCTTTGTAACAGGTACATTTGTTAGGGAATTTTAGAGTAAAGTGAACAATTGTACACTTCAGGTAAGTAGAGTATCACGGGATGGTGTGGAGGCTGCGGGGAGGCTGTGGTGTGTGTGGTGTCACTGGGAGGAGACCTTAGGGGCCGGTGGTTGGACGGAGGGCACTGAGTGACATCTGCAGGTGTTGAAACTTGGAACGGCTAACACTCCGCTTTGGGTGCTTTCCCTAAAGAAAACCAGCCCCAGCAAAAGCCGTGGTGGTCGGGGCCAGCATGTGTCATGGCCCTGCGGCACCACTGACACACGCACAGAGTCACTGCAGTCAGACCCAGACATGTTATCGGGGAAGATGTAAGGCTAACCCTGTAGTTCTTAAAATTTGATGTGCAGTAGAGTCACCTAGAGCTTTTTCTTAAAATGTTGATTTCAATTGTCTTTGAAGATTGTAATTCCCAGTTCCTGGTTTAGATTTTGCAAATTTACAGACACCTCTAGTGATTATGATCCACTGGGTTTAGGGACCGTTTTGTGAGAAACACTTTACTCTTTCCCACCAAGACTTCAGCATTTGTATTTTCAGTTTGTGGGTCGTCCTGGAGACCAGGAAATAGTGGACTTGCCCATTACGAACCGGCCGGGTACCCGGACGAGCTGGGAGTGATGTGGGGATGGGAGGGCGGTGCCGCGGCAGGGTCTGTAGTGGGGGGGACAGTGGGGAGGCCTGGAGGCTTCCAGCCCCCTCCCACCCCCTTGTGGTCCGGCATGCGAACCTGGAGGGCACACAGGACGTTGGAGGACACCTAGCCGTCCTAGTCCTGTTCCCAAGGAAAGTAAACTCTGGAACTGACAATGTTGGTCTAAGAAGGGATAGATTGCCTAAGTTTGTTATAAACAGACATTTATGAATTGAGCCCCAGGCCCACAGCTGAGCTCATTTCCTACCGCCCTGTGGTGTCCAGTGGGCCCTTGTATCTGCACTTCAGCTAAGATGGGGACAGCGGTGTGACCTCGGGCCTGGCTGGGAAAGACCCGACGCTGGCTGAGGAGGTCGCGGAGGTGGCAGGGAAGGTGCGGACGACAGTGGGGAGGCCTGGCTCCCGGGGACAGCTGTGAGTCAGGAACAGAGTTTTCTATTCGATGAAGCCGCTGAGGCTTGGACGTGGTTCTCTTAGAATCTGACACCTCTTGGATCCACTTCTGCTTTCCGCAGCCAGA
>JAQQSY010000043.1:88059-103157 GCA_028646535.1 Procyon lotor
TAAATTTCATTACATTTTTCTTTTTCTGAGAACACAGAGAGACTGTTACTTCCAGTGTATTTTGTAGTTAAGTTTGAGATTGTATCTGAGTTTGGCAAAAGATATGTCCAGAAATCTCCTATCTTCCTTCAAACTCAGCCTTCAAGCATCCTGTATGATTCTTAAGTTATTCCTTCAAATTTGTCACTGAAATGTGGAGATTTGTGTCCCTAGGGAAGGGGCTCGTATCAGATGGGCGAGTCCTTTCGGCTTGGTTATGGAGTGACAGGGTGGCACAATCTCCCACTCCTCAAACCACCAGCCATCAGCTCCAGATCCGGCATAAACAGAACAGAAACCTTTTTAGGGGCAGCCCCAAAGACTTATGGCTGTTTCGTTTTCACACCTGAGCCTCGTGAATCCTGAGCAGGACAGAATAAATATGGTGGCAGTATGCCAAATCTTGGGGCTCTGCACTCTGAAGATTAGTTTAACCAACTTTGTCACTTTTAATTATTACATCATGTCTTTTTCTTTTGAAATCTTATCTTTAAAAAGATTGCAGTAGAGGGCTATTACTTAGCAAAGGTTAACTTAGTGGATTGCATTTGCTAATTCCAGTCCTTTTCCATGAATCTGTATTTCCAGGAATAGACAGAATGACTATTTCTCAGCCCCTTGTGACCAACTGAGTTCAGTCAAACACAGTACTTCTAGATTTCTGCTCTCTACAGACTTAAGCTTTTTAGCTGGGTTGCCATTCTGAATAGCATTTTTGCATAATAAATACACCCAAATTTAGTTGTATAAAGGAGAAAAAAAAAGCATTTGTTCATAGGTTCTGTGGGTTCAAAATTTAGAAAGGGCAGAGAGGAAGCACCTTGTTTCTGCCCAGGATTCGCTCATCTGCTCCAAAGATGCAGAGCCTCGGGGTGACATAGTATTCAGGACGGAAGCCCTGTAGACTCCTACGTTGTTCTCAGTGTGGCATCAGAACTATGCGAGCCGCAGACCCTATGACACATGGCCTCTCCGTGTGGGGAGGCTTTGGGTCAGACAGACTTCTTACAGAGCAGCCTAGAGTCTCAAACATACAAAAGGGAAGATGTATTGAGACTTTATTTTTTAATCAAACTATAGCTAACATGCAATGTATTTGCTTCAGGTGTACGACGTAGCGACTCAACAATCATATAATTCGGAAATGCTCATCATGATACTTGTAGTTACCATCTGTCAGCGTCCGAAGTTCCCCTAACATTACTGATTGTATTCCCCACGCGTTAGGTCTCCTCCCCATGACTTACTCGTGTCATAACGCGGAGCGTTGTACCTTTTACTCCCACCCCCATTTTAGCCAGTCCCCCAGCCCCCTCCCCTCCGGCAACCACCCGTCCATCTTCCACATCTGTGGTCTGTTTCTGGGTCTGTGTGTGCCTATTCACGTAAGTGAAATCAAATGGCATTTGTCTTCTTCAAGGTGGATCGGTTTTCGTGACCCAGCCATGCGTTGTCACTCCTGCACGTTGCGTTGGTTACAAGCGAATCACAGCCCGCTCAGCGTCAAGGAGAGTGCTTTTGGACCCCTATCTCTGAAAGGGAGGATATCAAGAAACTTGTGAGTATTTACTTCAAAACTGTTATAGTTGGGAGCCCCATGAGCTCTTGGATCATATGAATCACCCAAAATATATGTGCAATGTTTTACGTACGTGCATTTTCATTTTTGAGTGGATCTAAAATACTCATCTTTGAAGCTGAAGGCAGAGTAACAATATCTCAAGCCAGCATTATTTTTGTGGCCGGCCGTGCACTTATAACATCAATATATTGAAAACCGTTGCTCACACCCACTTAGTACCTAAAACGTCCAAAGTAGTTCCCTGAAAAGACCTGCGATAGTGTAGAGGTATGAATGGCCACAAATTAAAATACACATAAATGTAACACTAAGGGAAAGTTCCTCGGAGAATGTATTCATCAGAAACCTAGCCAAAGGTATTAGTATGTAAGCTGTATATAAAATGCCTGGATTAATTTAGCTTTTCTACTTTGTATCTGATGCTTCAGTGATGTTAACGCAGCTCAAAGAATTTTTCTTCCGAAGTCAACAGCCCATTCTTGACAAAAAATGTTTCACTAGACAAAAATACTGAAGCCTTTTATGTTTCCACAGATGTCTAACATTTTTGAAGATTTAGTAGTAGCTCTCTTTTCATGTGATTCCTTTTAAAGCTACAAACATAGTGATAGATATCATACATATTTTTAATCATGGTTGGTTTGCTTTTTTAAAAATACTTTCTGACTAAGACACAGAGCGTCGTTGATAACAGGTCCCCGAAGCGTTCCCTGCAGTGATCCTGTTCACAATCTAGCGGTAATTCCGATTTCCTCTCGCCAAGGATACGAAGTGTGGTTGTTCAGACGGAAAGGGGACATTGTGCGTTTAACAAAATGGGCTGAGCCTGTGAAGGCCTCTGCCTGCTGCTCACCTGTCTTTTCAAGAAAACCAACTGACCTAATTTTGAAGTGCAGGGAGCTGCCTGCATCTGGGCTTACTAATCAAAGAGGAAAATCAACACCCAGTAAAGCAGTGACAGCAGTCACTTTGTGTGCCCACCTCACATTTGTAGCCTGAAATATCGAGATGCACTCACCTCTCGTTGGTAGGGGCCTTGTTCTTGCAGAACACTGGAGCTTGCAGAGGCCGTAGGATTGCACAGGTCGGCATGGGATGGGGGAAGGAGGCACCGGACTGAAGGCACAGAAGGGCAAGATGTCCCGGTCCTGGGAATATACACATAACTGCAGGGAAGAGGTTATGTACACAGCCGACAGGTTGGGATCGTGTTGTTAAAGCCCTTGATTGTGGGCCCACTGCCTTCCTCAGCTTTGCAACCACACGACGGCCATTGTATGCGGAGAATACCAGCCTGGACAGAGAGTTTGTGCCCGAATGAAGGGCAGGAGCCACAGGAAGCCCAGTTAGGAGGCTTGCTGCTGGGGAGCTGGTGGCCGTCAGGGCATCGTGGTCAGAGACTCTCTCTCTCCAACTCACCCAAACAGTAACGTAGATTTGTTAATGAGAAAATTTAAGTGCAAATAGCGATTTTCCTTTCCATTCAACAAAGGGAAACCACACACACATCTAGCTCTTTGGTAATAATTTCAGAAATGTGGTACCTCTATTATGGAAGCTCGTGTGCATTGCATTTCTGTGTAGCTACTCAAATTGCCAAAGGGAAGGGTTAGAGCTCATCTTTCCAATTAATCAGCTCATCAGCAGCCTGCAGAGATGGGCTGCCGGAGTGCAGTGAATTCTGATGAAATCCAAAGGGAAAAGGCAATAAAATATTAACAGAAAATAAACTAATAAAACAGGAAACAGAAAAGAGTGCCCATGAAGAGCGAACAAGCCTTAGAACCTCACGTGTCAGAAAGTGAGGCATGGATTACCTATGGTAATCTAGTGTTCAGTGGGGAAAATGCTCGAGAAAGCTGTGAGGAGGCAAGTAGGGTTGGAGGTCACACTTGCCTGACGAATGTGGCTTCGGGGCTACAATGAAGCTAGTTTGAGCCCCTTGGGCCGACTGCGGCTGGTGAGCAGTTTGAAGACCGTGGCCACTAAGTTATCGTCACATTTGCAAATACGATGCTCATTTCCACGAGGTGGGTTTTTCCCAGGAGATCAAATCACACTGTGCATGACTTACGAGTGGCCTACCTACCATGGCATTTTAA
This sequence comes from Procyon lotor, assembly GCA_028646535.1. Taxonomy (NCBI): domain Eukaryota; kingdom Metazoa; phylum Chordata; class Mammalia; order Carnivora; family Procyonidae; genus Procyon; species Procyon lotor. The sequence goes on from JAQQSY010000043.1 coordinate 91,783, forward strand.
GGCTAAAAGAATGGAAAGAAGAAGATGTTGATGGAGATCTAATGAGCTAGATATAATCACAAAAAGAGTCATTATGCAGAAATTGAATTGATCTGCTGAGTGCCAATTCTAGTGAGCAAGCCTGCATTCAAATTAGAAATGAAAGTGAAAATAGACGCTGCGTCTTCTCAAAGACCCACCAGGCTCTAAGGGACCTGATGTGATGAAAAGATTCTAGACCGGGAAGCTACCAGTAAACAACAAGAACATGGATTTCTATCAGTACGTGACATAGAGGACTAAACATTTCAACTTGCCTGAATTCATTTAGTCCACAGCAACCTTATCTATCATTAATTACCCTCAATTTATAGAAAATCTGAGGCACGTATTAGTTGAGAAATGTGCCTGAGGTCTCACTGCTCATAAGTATTTGTGGTAAAAGTAGAATCTAGGCAGCCTGACTCCTAACTACTCTATTGCCACAATTTATTAAAAAGGCACACATTTGGGATAATGACCCCTCAGTGGCTCATCTTGGTAGCATTCAAGTGTTTGAATCTAACAATTTTAAAACAATTATCCAAAAATGCGTATCTTGCCAAGTCCTAAAGCAACAGAGGAAAAGAGATGCTAAGTTTCGAGAGAGAGCCCAGAGCTGTGGGACGGCTGTTGGCATTGAGTTACGCCTGGGACGGAGCGTGACACCGCGTCCGACACGTACCTGCTCCATCTACTGCGGCAGACCCTCCTTCTCAGAGCGCATCATCCTAATCTGATGCTCAGAGAGATCAGCCTACCTGCTCAGGGTCACGCCACCAATGAGTGATGGACGCTGTCAGCCTGCTTCCAACGACCGCGGTCTGTCCTCCCGCACGTGTGGCACCCTTGTTAACCCAGTCTGGGACAACATTGGTAGTCAATGGTCTGTACTCACAGTGGTCTGGGAACCACACAGTTCTCGGTATGCTCAAAGAACATTTGTAACTTAGACATCTGTATCATTTTAGTTAATTGCATTAAACTTTGCCTCAGATTTTGCTTGTGTCAACCCAGCATCGTGCAATGGAAAAGGTAATATTCCGATGCTACGTAACATGCTATGTATTGCGTTAAATGTTAGCTGTTACGTTGGGCTTTTTAATTCTAAGACAGCAGTATGCTAGATTCCATAATTATCAAACACTCCATCAAACTAAGGTCCTGTTACAAATACGTGGGACTTCTTTTTGTGCATTTTTTCACTTAGAGTTACTGAAGAAAATTTAGAGCATTTTTTTCCTCAATGTATAAAAATAACTACTGATATGTCACTTAGCTAGGTAAATAAGTACTGGGATTTATATTCGGCTATCAAAGATAGAAGTAATAGAATGATCTACAAAATTTTGAATAACAAGCTTACAAAACTGCTTCTAGGTTTTTATGCAGATTTTTTATTCTTCTTAGAAAGAGGCTCATGTACAAGGGGCAGCTGGGTGGCTCAGTCAGTTAAGTGACCAGCTCTTAATTTTGGCTCAGATCATGATCTCAGGGTCCTGAGATCGAGCCCCATGCTGAGCCCCCACATCGGGCTCTGTGCTCAGCATGGTGTCCGCTTGAGATCTTCCCCCCACCTCCTCCCCCTGTTCTCTCACTCTCTCTCTCAAATAAATAAATAAAAATAAAATCTCTAAAAAACAAAGGGCCTCATGTACGTATATATAAACTTAAATGCAGCTTGCCTTTTCTTCTCAGCCTCTCCTCAGCACAAATGTCTGGAAAAAATCAATTTTTATATTTCAGATTCAATACGAATTCATTTCCACACATGCCCCAGAGCTCTCTGAATCCAATCCAGATTCTGTCTCGTGGTTTGGGAAGATTAGAGAACAGTCTTTGCTGAAACCACAAGCTTTTTTGCAACTTAAAACTTCACATTTGACGAGGTCAGAGAGTTTTCTAAGAAAACTAATCAGTTACTTGGAACAGAATGAGATCATAAACCACCCAGTCCTACCAAACTGAGGAAAGCAGTCGGCGTCAAATGGCACCTCTGTGTGGTGATGAGAAAGGCTGACGAATTTGATGCACCATTTTGAATTCTCTGTGTCTGCCTCCCCAGGCACCTGCGGGGAGACTGAGCCTCCTCCTGCAACACCCAGCTACACAGATACCTGCGGCTTCTATTCTGTGGTCCATCAACACACGTAACGTGCACCTGTTGCCTGCAGAGGAAATACTAGTGTTCCCACGGATATGATTTTTATTCAAATCTCCCCTGTCCACAAAAAGAGAAGCAGTGATAAATTCCACTACTTAAGCATCTATTAATCCCCTCTACCTGCAAATTACACACTTATCTCTGAGTAGAGATGAGGAGAAAACAGAAAAAGGTGAAACAGTAGTAGGCAGGAAACAAAGGGACAACACCCAAAAATCGGGAAAATGAAGGCAGGTATGGAAAGACCCCAGAGATGGGCTGCACAAACGGGAGTGGGTGTGGGGAGCAACAATGCAGGACCCACGTAAACGAGAGAAAAAGGAGCAAAAAGAAATCAGGTGTAATAAAAATTGAAATTACCGTAGTGGAAATGACCGACATAAATGAGGCCATGAAAAGGCACTATATGAAGAGTAGAACCCATAATATAACTAAAACAATGAAAGAAAAGTCAAACAATTGACGCAAAGACCTAAGTCAAGAAATACGCTTCTGAATTAAAAGAACCCTTGAATGTGCATTTTGCGGGAGCACAACATACCTCAGGAATCAGGAAAAAAGCACACAGGGTGCTCGGCTGGCTCTGTCGGGAGAGCGTGTGACTTTGGATCTCAGGGTCCTGAGTTCAAGCCCCCTGTTGGGCGTAGAGATTTCTTAAAACAAACAAACAAACAAACAAACAAACAAACAAACAAACAAAACAGAAGACCATAAGCTAGCGAAGTTGTTCAAAAGATAAAGAATTCTTTCTGCATCCGTAAACACACCCAGTTACTTACACAGGGTCTCGGACTTAAAACAACATTCGATACCTATCAAATGCTCAAGGAAAGAAACTGAGGCCAACAGTTTTATACACACCAAACTCTTTATCACATAAAAAGTCAGTGATGTTTTGTTATATACAAGAACCCAGAGAATATTATTATCACATGTCCTTCCCGAATAACCTCCTGAAAGAGATTCACCCAACTGGAGGTTGGCTAGCAGAGCTCCTATCCGAGGACCAGGAGTGAGCAGTGAGCACGTTAGATGGTAGAACCAAGACCAAAACAAATGTGAGAATTACATTACGGACGTAAACTCTTACTGTTGAAAAGATATGGCCGCCTATGCTAAAAAATCAAGAGGGGAAGGTGGAAGACTATGTAGCAAGGTTGATTTTCTCATCTGTAGTGGCTACGAATCCAAAGATTTCATCGATAACCTGGTGAGTCATAGAGCAATACACATAGAGAGATACTGTCTGAAAAATAAGAGCGTGAAGAGGATAAAGAATTCAAATTATAGTAACACACTGCCCAGGGTCTTCCCAGGCTGAAATCAAGGTATTGGTTGGGGCTATAATTTTGTCTGAGGCTCAAGGTCCTCCTTCAAGGTGCTGGCAGAATTTGCTCCCTTGAGGGGTGTGCGGGAGGGCCCCATTTTCTCTCTGGTTGGCAGCTCCCGATTTCCAGGGCCACCCGGAGTCCCTTGGTGTGAGGCTTTCATCTGGTACAGGGATGCTGGGGAGTGTCTGCTGGTGTTTCTTGTCCCTTCTGAGCGGTCACTCACCTGGCCACCCAGGGCGTTGTCCCTTGGAATTAACTCAAAGTCAAACTGATCAGAAATCTTAGTTACATCTGCAAATCTTTGCCATATAAGGTAAAACTATCCTAAGAATGACATTCTGTCTTATTTACAGAATCTGCCCACACTCAAGAGAAAGGGAATATATGAGCACCGGAGTCATTGGGGGTCATTTTAGAATTCCGTTTATCACAGACGCATTTTAATTGAAAATAATCAAATTGATTTTGTACGTTCTATGCATACATATACACAAGACATTTTCACCATAATCCAATAACTTCAAAGGCATATTTTTTATTATACACCCTTGTACACGTGAATGGATAGCTTATTAAAATTTTATAAATGAGGTTATATAAACTGCTTATTCCGCAGATTCGAGATTATTGTTTCACTGCTCCAGGGGTCGGATAAACTATAATTCAAATATATTTTAAACAAATTATGTGCTTCAGTTTTTGAACTTATTTAATACTGTTGATAATCATGAAAAAGTTTGTCTCAAGTTAATTCAGATTTCCTGCCCGCTCACACTCCAATCCCAAGGCCCAACTTATTGGAATGATAAACCACGGTAGACATAGCTTTAATACGAACCACACAATCCACATATAAATTAAAGCTGCCTCATGAGGTGGGAGTTAGAACCATATTAAATTGCTTTTATATATTAAAGTTGGAGTATGCCTCTAGAATATGGTCGCATACAATTATTAAAAAGTAACCGTTAGTTTCTCTGCCCATGTGCACGGTTTTCTGAGGTGATTGGTTGGTGATTTGATTCATCTTATACTTTGGTCTTTTCCTTCCCCTAATTATCTTCACAGTTACAGATACATTATACACTCTTCAATTCTTTGTACTTAATAGTTCTCAGCTGAATCATAACCAAAGGAGAAATTGTTTCCTTATTACAAATAATGTTACAAGGTCCCTTGGCAATACCCTTCGATAAAGCTAAAGGATTTCATCAGAGAGCATATTTAACTAAATGGCAATTTTCCTATTTATCCACATTGTTCAATATCTAATTATTATTTGTTGAATTGTTTATCGCTTTTTTTCATAACGATTAGTCTCGAAGAATTTAATGTGGACATGGACTTCTACATCATTTGAAATCAGCTTCTCCCCAGGGGAGAGTTACCTGCAAAGCATTCCTGACCAAACGCCATGTATTTCCTTTAATTCCATCAGTGATAGATCAAGCAGAATACTTAGTGCAGCCATTTCTATCATTGAACTCCTGCAATTACTCGAAAATTACTTCCTATTTTAGTAGAAATCTTACACATTGTGTCTGATTCAACCTCCTGGAGGAAGAGAAATGTATTTATGTGGTACATCCAAACCTGCATGTTCCAAAGCAGTTCACCCCAACGAATCATTTTCTCAAGGTTTCTTCCTCTTGGTCCTTTCGAGCACCCAGGTGACCCATTCCACACCCCGTCAGGAGGCCCCAGCTTGCTCGTCCCAGCAAGGATAGAGAAAACAATCACGTTTACAGGCTGCCAAATCGGTAGCATTGAAGCCAACTCATAAAAGCCATCAGGAGGATGAGCACTGTTCCTAAGCAAGGGACACTTGGATGTGGTGATTCCAATGGAACACTTGACTTATTGATGCTGTTCTTAAATGAGAAACATCCCTGAGGTACTTGAGAAATTACCCACATGAAGGGTCCCGTATGGTCCCTCTTATAGACATGTCAGAACTTTCTCTGTTGATCCCTCCCTTTCTCCCATGTCCCGGGGCTCATGGTCACCTGTGAGCCCTTTTCCTGAGATGTTGTGAGTTCAGTGTATTAGACCATGCATCTGACGGTGCTAGACAGCCTTGTTCTCTGTATTTAGACAGCCTTCTCGATACCTTTTGGACCGAGACAAATGGTACTGAATGCATGTCATAATATTTTATAACAACCAATTACACATACTGCATTAATATACATAAGCTTGTTTTCTACAGTAGTCTCACCAAATACAATTTATACATTTTAGAGGGAACCAAATGATTTGCCTCTTTTGTTACAATAAATTATATCTAAACCAGTATTGGCCACTTAGATCCTTCACTACTAATTTTGGATTCAAATACTGGTTACACCACTATCAGCAGGATGGCCGTGGAGAAATTAATTGTATAAAATGTTGATTAAGAATATGAATCAGTGGTGCCTGCTTGGCTCAGTCAGTTGAGCGTCTCACTCTTGGTCTCAGCTCAGGTCTTGATCTCAGGGTCGTGGGATGGAGCCCCATGTCGGGCTCCCTGCTCCTCTGAGTCTGCTTCTCTCCTTCAGTCTCTCCCTCTGCCCCTCCCCCCACACCACCAAACAAGCAAACAAATAAATCCTAAAAAGAATAGACATCGTATTAATACGAAGACTAAAGATAGCATCTGTAAAATCACCTAAAATAGTACTTTGATTGAGATGCTTTGCATGTTCTTGTTTGTCAACTAAGGATCCTCCTCCTCCTCTTCTCACTAAACCAAATTTTCGGTATCGAGTTTTAAATTTATTTTCATTTCCTTAAATATGAATGTAGTTCTTTGGTTTTCGTTCAGATTGGTTTTGTGGTTGCCCATCTGTTTTAGGCCAATGATGTCATTTCGAGTTCTAATTATATTTAACAGACTGTATCTATTTCAGTTTAAGTCACTCACAGATTTGCTATGCGTACGCCTTTTCACTTGCACCCCACGAGGTCATGAGAGTGTGGACTCTCCCATCGCTACTCCTGTCACTTCCAGCTCCAGCCTGTCCTGGTGCAGCTACAAGCACACAAACTGTCCGGCCACATGGTCCCCGGACGCCATGTTCTTAGTAGTTTTTACCATTAGTCCTTATTCTGCGTTGTACTTGCCAATTTAATTGACTGTTTCCTCCAAGCGAGAGGGCAGGTCCCTTAAGGTCAAGAGCCTACCTTGTTCACGATACTGCCCCCTTTGTCTCAGTAGCCCGAATTTTCAGCCTAATTCCTATTCCTATTTTCTTCTTTCCAAACGGATGGTGATCCACTTACCAACTCTTTTTTTTTTTTTTTCAATCAGAAAGTAGTTTCACATCAAAATTATTGAAAGCTTGCACACCCTGCTGTGTGCTTTGCTCTATTATGATCAACATATGAAAGGCAGGAAGATATGGCTCCTTGCTTGTCTGGGGTTTTTAAGACCCTTTGATCCAAATCAGTGTTTGTTGGACCATCTAGGGCTGCAGTCAAAGTAAAGACAGAATTCACAGTTTAAAAATGATCCAATATAAAAAGCAGAAGTAAAATTTAGAAAGTATTTTATTGTAGTTTCAGAATAGGTTGAAATAATGAGAAGGATCTGAGTCAGAGGGGAAGGAATATAAACCCATTCACACGGCCAGTTTGGGCAACTTCATGAGGGAGAAAAATTGGTAATGATCAGTACAGAAACAAATTCGAAAGAGTCAAGGAAAACCTTAAGAAGGGCTGTAGTGTTTAGCAGGAGATAAGAAGTTATAAAAATGAAGAGGCTGAAAGTCATGGACACAGACTGGAGAAAAGAGAACCAATATCCAGATAGTCTGGCTTTGATGAGAGTGAAACAGGTATTGTATTTAAAGGTCCAAGGGAATAAAATGTACCAAATGGAAGACAACATATTTCAAATCAAGGGGTTTACTCCAAAATGAATTCTACATGGATTTATAAATAGATGTTAGAACACCTTAAAATCAAAAAGAAAGTAAGAATAATGGTTTTCAGCTTTTTATAAAAGCAAGGTAAGAATTTTTTAAAATGTAGATAAAACCAGGTATATAGATCCCTAGACTCAATGTCAGGATCATAAAGAATTTTCAGGCATATTTTGTAATCACCAGACACACAATACTGAATTCCCTGATTATTTAAAGTGTGACGTGCTTTTTCAGATGTTCACTGCCATATGGTTTCTCCCTTTTGTGAAATTTCTATTCAAGATTTACCTAGTTTTGTGAATTGTCTACTATTTTGCTACTGATTTGTTTGGTTTTGTGTGAAAATGTAATCTAACTCCTTGCTATCCATTTAACTCCTTTCTATCCATTTAACTCTTATGATGTATATATATTTTAATCTCTTTATACTGACTAGTTATTTTCACAACAAGTTTGATACATGCAAATTTAGTCAAGCATTACTCAAAGTAAAAGTTTGTATTGTATTCCTTGGAAGCATTTAGAATCTTTTTACACTTAATACTCTATAATTTTATGAATCTTTCGGTATAACTTTTTGACACAGACATTTGATGAACACATTTATTCTGAAGTACTTAGGTTTTTGTAATTCTCTTGTATTTCTGTTTTAATTGTTTCTTCTATGTTATCCATTTTTAAAAATTTTTTTAAAGATTTTATTTATTTATTTATTTGGCAGAGAGAGAGAGAGATCATAAGTAGGGAGAGAGGCAGGCAGAGAGAGAGGGGGAAGCAGGCTCCCCACTGAGCAGAGATCCCGATGCGGGGCTCGATCCCAGGACCCCGAGATCATGACCTGAGCCGAAGGCAGAGGCTTTAACCCACTGAGCCACCCAGGTGCCCCTATGTTATCTGTTTTGATGAAACATTCATTAGCATTGTATCGAACCCCCTGCGCTGATCTTTCACTCATATTTCTCCCTTTGTCTCTCTCTGTCTCATGATTTTCAATGGATTGTCACAATTACTTATGATAACATCTAATTGAATATTTTTTCAGCCATTTAAAAAAATTTCCAGAGGATTTCTTTTATGCTTTCTGTTTTTTTCTTTTTTTTTTTTTTCAAAATACTCAATTCTTGCTTTGTGGATTGAACACTGTATTCAGATGTTTCCATCCATACAATGTAGTTTTGTCCATCGTATTTTTTCTGCATTTCAAAGGGTAAAAAAAAAGGGGGGCAGGGTGTTTGGCAATGCTGAGTTCAGCATGGGGCTTCTCAGTGAGTGAGTTTCACCAATGGTGATGGATCCCGAACACCGGAAATTAGAAGCCTTTGTACTTCCTGCCCACCCAAGCAGGCAGAGATCCTGGAAGTCAAATATATATGTATAAACTCTTTGTGTCACGTATCATTGAGAAGCAAATCCCATTATTTGTAGTCACAAATGTCATTCTGTCTTAGTATCTCACTGTTCTGAGAATCAAGACCTACTAAGTTTTTGCCACGCCGACTTGCTCTTTCTAGATTATATTCTATTCTTCACGTACTCTAGGCTAAACATTTTTCTGGTCTGCTCTATCGATTACCATATTCTTCTCTTCGCCCGTTAGAAACATTGACATTTTGCTGCACTGATGTCTTCCCTCCATTCTCTTCTTTAGTTGAAGACTTACTTTATTTTTATGTCTTTACTTTTGTTTAGTGGGATCTTGGTAGAGAAGCATAGCTATGTAGTCTTCCCTTTATCCTGGGGACTCCAGAGTACTTTTTGACTGAGGACCTAAGATCCCTTGGGAAAAACTGGGAAAGGAGGAGCCTCTAGTTGCAGCTTCGTACAATCCGGGCAACGGACATTAGATAAAGCCCCTGAGTTAAATGCTGGATTATATAGGATTGGAATGGAGAAGGCTTTGAGAGCAGTGCGGCGTGGTTTTATTATCCTAGCTTCTTCTCTCATCCCCAGTCATCAAACTGCGTCTTTTTATAGAGGCAGCTACGTTATGAAATCACTGACTTGATCCTAATCAGCTTTTATAGTTCACGCAGAATGTAACTTAACAGAAAAGAGCTGACTTTACGCTTGTGATAGCTTACCTGAGTGCTTGTGGATTCATTCCCCTAACGGAATCTATGCCCGCAACAGAACTGGACAGCGAATGCCCTCCAAGCTCTTGGGGAGCGTCCACGCCCAGGATTGAGTGATGGCGAAAATGAGGCTCTAACGCTACCGTATCACTACTTCACCACCAGAAATAAGGGGCAGGAGTAGAGCCTGGCATTTTATCAACTTGTCACCGACGTAATAGAAGGAGGCCCCAAGCCTGAAGATGCTCGATTGGGAAGGGACAGATTGGTTCGGGCAGGTAAGGAGACATGTGCACACTTGATTAGTATGCAGCAGGCTGTGGTACGCAGAAAAGGCTGAGATAAAATGAATGGCTTAAAAAATTCTGAGAGCAGAAAAAGCCATTAAGCATTATGCTCAAAAACAAAGCCAGCCCCTGCTGCAAGGTGTCTTATCAGGGTGTGAGGCAGCCAGCGGCGTGCTGGGAATAGCAACATGCGAGTGGTAGAAGTCTCCTTTTCACAAAGAACACACATATGTTTTCTTCAGTGCTTGGGACCAGACTGACACCGCTTCCCATCTTTGAGTAGTTAGGGTGGGGTCTACTCACATGATGGTGCTACATGAAGCAGTAAGCGCTAGGGATCTCAGTGCTCTAAGGACCGCTGACCTCGGGTTCCTCTACGGACACGTGGAGCACCCACCAACGTCGCCGTTTACTCTTTGGAAATGTAGCTGACGAGATTCTTCTGGGTGAGAAGGACCAGTAAGGACCAGGTCCATGGAATAAGTTCACTCGTCATGAAAAGGTTGGCAGAGACACTCCTAAGACACTAACGAACAAAAATGTTTTAACCTGAAAAACTCATTCTTGCTCGTGTTCTGGTAATAATTGTTCATCTGTGATTGACTTGCCAAATAGGTATGAGGAACCACACTGAACTCTGAGGACCAGCCAATGGGGTGAATCGTAAGATGAACCACAAAATAAACGTGAGTGGATTACAATTATCAATCAGCTTTTACGAAATGAAACTGCATAAGGAAGACCCTTAAATACCATGTACTCACAGTAATACACACATAATGCACAATTATAGGATGCATTTCAAAAGCCGGATGTTCCTGTGTTTACCTAGCAGTGTTTACCTCGCTAGTCTGAGACCAGGGTCAGTAAACCATGGCCAGCAAGCCAAGTCCTGTCAACAGCCAACTTTATAAACAAAATTTTATTGACTGTCGACGTATCGTTTTGTTTCTATATTGTCTGCAGGGCGTTCTTCACTGCAACAGCAGAGTTGGATAATTTCAACAGAGACCGTCTGGGCCACAAAACCTAGATAAGTTATTCTCTGGCCCTTTATGGTAAATGTCTGTCATCCCAGCACAGTGATTGGGCTGCAAGGCAAATGATGACTGTTTCTTATGAGTTTCGTTTCTGGATAAAGTTAGTGAGAGCCCTGATTTTCTCTAGTTAGACCGTACTGGAAGGAAGCGTAATTTCCATGCACATTTTAACAGGCAGAAACTAGACAGTGTCCAAAAACAGGGTAACCATACAGGGGCTCGAAATAATATTGCCGGGACGCCTGAGTGGCTCAGTGGGTTGAGCTCTGACTCTTGGTTTCACTCACGTCACGATCTCAGGGTCATGAGATCGAGCCTCATGTCAGGTTCCTGTGCTGGGAATGGAGTCTGCTTGAGGGTCTTTCTCTCCCTCTCTCCCTGCCCCTCCCCACCACTCATGGGTGCATGCTCTCTCTCTCCAGTAAATAAAATAATAATAATAATACTGCCAATTATGGATGGAAAAAAAACCCACAGAGGTGTTTTCATCTTAACAAATGGGGGAATGGTTAGGGAGGATAATTCTGGCAAGTACATTTCATCACATTTTGGGGA
>JAQQSY010000044.1:0-101527 GCA_028646535.1 Procyon lotor
TAAAGAAAGCTTTATATTTCAGAATGTCTCATTGCTGAATTTGACATTTTTGCTTTGGTGTTGTCAGAAAGTGTACATCCTCTGTAATCCTTATATCTGTTAAGCCAGTTAACTCTGTGATATCAATAGAAGGAAACATTGGAGGTCACATTGGATCAAAAGTTCATTTCTTGCAAAGTGCTTTGCACATAGTAAGCAGTGTAAAAAGGTCTTTATTCGAGAGCTTCAGAATCGAAGACATTAAAAAATAGAGTTGATATATTTTTGTAGGGCCTCAAGACCTCTTACCAAATATATTTAATTCTTGATCATTAGAGCATGTTAACATTTTTTTATTTATGCTTATAATGTTTCTTTTCCTGGGCATATCTGTAAAAGCACTTTTTCCTCAAAAACCCATGTATAAATTCTACATTTGGGGAAAAAGCCCAAGCTAACATACAAGTGGTGTTCAACTTTAAATGATAGATAATATAACCTTTGCTATTTTTTTTATGTGTGAACTAATACAATTTTAATACAAAGTTCGCTTTGGAATTTAAAATTCAGATTTTAAAATTTGGAATGTAAAATTCAGGTGTAGCATATGTTACATAAATATTGTTGAAAGTGGAGGAGTACTTTGTAGATTGTTGGCTTAATAGAGAGAGGACAAAATCTTAAAAGTGCCAAATCCTTATGAGGTCCTGCCAGTGATTTGTTTGTAGGATTACTATTGCTTGCTTTAAATGCTGTGATTGAGGTCTTTCAGGCCATAATAGCATTCACAGATTTACTACTAAGGGCCTTAGGAATGAAGGGTTGGAAATACGTAGTTATTGTCCAAACATTTCTGATAACCCTGTATATAGTTAAGACTGATACTCTTTTTTATATGCATCTAACAAAAGCATGAGTTTAAAAAAACATTAAAACAGAAAGCATTTTAATTAGAAAACAAATAAGATGGCAAAAATACGATCATGTAGGGGCACCTGGGCGGCTCAGTGGGTTAAAGCCTCTGACTTCGGCTTGGGTCATGATCTCAGGGTCCTGGGATCGAGCCCCACATCGGGCTCTCTGCTCCGCAGGGAGCCTGCTTCTCTCCTCTCTCTCTGTCTGCCTCTCTGCCTACTTGTGATCTCTCTCTGTACCAAATAAATAAATAAAATCTAAAAAAAAAACCAAAAAACATCATGTATAATCATAGAAAATACCCTTTATGAAAACATAACCTGAATCAAACCCAGCGTAAGATTTATTGGACATTAATTAAGGATCACAATGCTTAGTAGTATAAAGGAGGTATGAAACATGGTTTCAGAAGGGCTGTTGGGTAGAACATTGCTGAGAACCAGTAGCTGCTATCTGTTATATTCCTCTCCTTCCTTAATGGAAGTGTGAGTTGTTAGCTGACTTGAAGGACCGGTGCCTATCCTTTTATTGTGCTTTGTCCTCTTGCAGGAGATGGAACAGTCAATGAATATGCTGAATTCCAACCATGAATTGCCTGATGTTTCTGAGTTCATGACAAGACTCTTCTCTTCAAAATCTTCTGGCAAGTCTAGCAGCGGCAGCAGTAAAACAGGCAAAAGTGGGGCTGGCAAAAGGAGGTAGTTGGACAGTCGGAGATTGCATTTGCACAAATACGGATCACTGGGTGGCATCCAAGTCTTGAGGGGAAACCGTGTGAAGCAACTACTGTAAACTTGAGTCATCCTTAAAGTTGATCTCTTACACCTGTCGTGTGTGGTAACTCTTTAGCACATGTTTTGTACTTGGTACACAAGAAAACCCAACTTTCATCTTTTGTCTATATGAGGTCAATAGTAATGTCACTGAATTAATTACAGTGTCCTATAGAAAATGACATTAATAAATTATATGAAGTACTATACATTATATTAAAAATGTCTTAATCCAGAGGTAAAATGACCTTGTCATTTCTTCTTCACTTAATGTTTCTTTTATTCCAGACAGTTTTCTTCTTTCATTATATGAGGCTTGAAATTGACCTTTCCTATTTAAAAAGAAGTGGTTGATATTTTTAGAGCTGCATGCACCATGGTTTTTTGTGTAGCCAGACCTTTCTCAACGGTCAGCCCTGCTCTGCATCTAACATTCCCCAATGTTTGAGATGGAACCTTATGTTCCTGATGTAGTTTTAATTTTTGTTAGTACAGTTAGTTTTATTAGAGTACGGGTATATGAATGAGTGTAGTTGTTACCAGTTCTTAAGTTTTGGTTACTACCTATGGGATTCATTATTGAGTGCCAGTAATGTGCTTCAAGGTGCTTCAAGGTGGGATTCAGAGATGGATAATGTCCAGTGCCTGTCTTCCATAGTGCTTATTTTGTAGGGAGGAAGCACAATAATAAGAGGGAATGAATGGTCAGGGGAAGGAAGTGCAGTAGTAGGAGGGCCTTTTGGAGACTACAGATGGAAAATCAACCTTGGAGCTCCATGTTGTCATTTTGTAGCATAGCACAGGGAGCTTTTAAATCCCCTCATCCCATCATTCTCAGACTTGCTAGAAAACTATTTCAGTAAGTTATAAAAATTTCATACCTTTTATATTGGTTTATTTTAATTAAAAACGAAATCTGAAACTATAGTATTGCTTCTCTAGTAAAGATTTTCTTCTATGTTAACGAAGTCCCCTATTGCTTTCTTAAGGGTATTAAACCAGCCAAAAATAACAAAAGAAGTTGATTCCAAATTCTTATTTTCTCTTTTGTGTAGGTACTATTGTTCATTTTGAAATGGGACCCATAAGTTTTCTTTTAGAGATGTAAATTCTGATACAGGACATTTTATTAGCTATATCTCTGCTTATTAATTATATGCTAAAGTTACCAAACTGGTTGAGCTATGAATGACTAAGGTAGGTAAACTGGTTAGTGGTATAACTAGGTAGGTCTTTGGAAATAGAGTCATTTGTTGAAAATAAAATATTAGAATACTGGTTGAATGAAAGTTGCAATTTAAAGGAAACAGAATATAGTGAGAGTCGTAGTTGTATGACTGGAAATCATCTTGAAAAATTTCAAAATTTGGATTGTCAAAATTTGCACATAGAATACCTAATGACCAAAAAATTAGAAAGTACTTCTAAGGAAATTATCATTTCATGTACTAATTAAGAAACTTTGTGGTTATTTTATATAGATTCTAAAACCATCTGAATAGAATATACACACATTTCATCATATTACAGAATGTTACTATATCAATTATATATGAAAATCTTATCTTTACATAGAACCTTCATCAAAAGCTTAGTGTGCTTACAGATGCAGAAATAATTGTATTTTTTAGGCAATATTGGGTTCAGTGCAAAGAGCCCATTTAGCTGCTAACTTGCTTTGTGACTTTGGGCAAGTCACTTTCCCTCTTTGAACCATGTCTTGTCTTGTTCATTGTTGTATTTCCAGCACTGAGCATGTAGGCACACAATAAATGTTTTTAAATGAATAAATAAATGGGCTTCAAGTTTCCTCATCTGTAAGTTGAGGGATTTGGATTAGACCTGTAAATTCTTTTTCAGCTCTAAAATTATTCCACTAGAATTCTAATCCAGTCCTGTTATTTCCTGCCTGTAAGAATGATAATCACTGCCAACTTTTTCTTTCTTTTCTACTTCCTTGATTGATTTCTTCCTGGTGTTCTCCATTTGGAGGCAAAGTGTTGCTTTGCTCTTTAGAGCCTTTCATAGATTCAGTTTATATATATATATCTCCTTCTTAGTATAAGCCTTGTGTTTTAAAATTTTTCACATCTGCTAATTTAAACCTGGGTAGTGATATTGTGCAAAATAAATCTTCATTGCCCATTCTTGCCAAGAAGTCCTGAATGCCCTGAATGGTTTCCAGGGAGGATCCATAGCTCCCAAGTTTTCAAGCACTTTTTTAGGAGTGGAAACCTCAGGACTCACCCTGAATCTGGTTAACATTTTGAAAAGATTCAGGATTTTACCTAGCCTCCCCAGAGTATTAAAGTTGTCTTATTTTTCTCTTAGGTTTCCTCTGTCAGGAGGGAAGAAGCAACCATTCAACATAGTTTTCAGTAATTGGAAGGGTTTCAAGGTCCCGATGAGGAATGTCAATAATGATACAGGAGAGCTTTTTCATTTAAATAGTCACTCAGACTTTCAGGAAGTGCTCAAATTAAAAAACAAAACAAAAAACTTTTGAAAACATTTTTATTAACTATCTTAAAGAAAAAAATTAAACCAAGTATTTTTGTTTATTGCTTTCTAGGTTACTTATTGACCTATTTTTGAACAATTTTTGCCATTTTTTTATTTAAACCCAGCAAAAATAATGCTAAGTAGTAATCTCAGGAAATATAATTAATAGAAACTAGTGAACTAGTTTGAATTGAACTAGTTTTGAATTGAACTCCAGTTCAAAGAATATGTTGAGACAGGACCTAGTTGTATTGTGCCCTTTAAGCATTTAGGAGTGATTATTGTCATCATTTAGAGTCAGTATTTTTAATTTGTAGAGTATGTGAGAATATTTCATTTGGTAGAAGTTTGAATTATTTGGGAGAACTTGAAGATGGATTTTACAAAATTCAGATGTTGCCTATAAATTATGAACAGTTTTAATATTCTTGAAACAAAGATGGAATTTTTTTTTTTAAAGATTTTATTTATTTATTTGACAGAGAGAGAGAGATCACAAGTAGGCAGAGAGGCAGGCAGAGAGAGAGGAGAAGCAGGCTCCCCGCTGAGCAGAGAGCCCGATGCGGAGCTCGATCCCAGGACCCTGAGATCATGACCTGAGCTGAAGGCAGAGGCTTTAACCCACTGAGCCACCCAGGTGCCCGACAAAGATGGAATATAAAAAGAGCTATTATAGGGTGCCTGGGTGGCTCAGTTGGTTAAGTGACTGCCTTCAGCTCAGGTCATGATCCGGGAGTCCCGGGCTCCCAGCTCTGCTGTGAGTCTGCTTCTCCCTCTGATCTTCTACCTTCTCATGCTCTCTCTTACTCACTCTCTCAAATAAATAAATAAAGTCTTAAAAAAAAAAAAAGACTATTTTAGAAAAAATATTTCTCCTCCAGTAGCGCCAAACATTAGCTTATCTCTTTTTCTCTTTGTAACATGACTTTATTATGGGAGTGTAGGGGAACTGATGCCATTCTTAATGGCTACAGGGCTACAGTCTTCCGGGATTGAGCCAGCCAGGCAAGCAAGCCTGAGAACAAGGAAGAGTAAATTAAGAGAGTCAAGTAGTAAACAAGAGGAATGAATAGAGCCATAAAAAACTAGCTCTGCACAGCATTTCCAATGGAAAACTTTTGACAGGGCATTTAATTCTACCTCCTTAGATATCAAGTTTTCCATATATATGAATGTAAGTTATTTATTCCACTCACTTTTAATCAGCTTCTACTACATATATTTGAGTATTTATTTTATTTTTTAAGAGATTTATTTATTCAAGATAGCATGCAAGCCATGGAGAAGGACAGAGCAAGAGGGAGAGAGCCTCCTTAAGCAGACTCCCAGCTGAGTGATCCCAATTCGGAGCTCAATCTTAGGACCCTGAGATCATGACCTGAGCTGTAGTCAAGAGTCAGCCACTTAGGGCACTTGGGTGGCTCAGTGGGTTGAGCCTCTGCCTTCGGCTCAGGTCATGATCTCAGGGTCCTGGAATTGAGGTCCGAGTTGGGCTCACTCAGCTGGGAGCCTGTTTCCCCGTCTCCCTCTGCTTCCTCTCTGCCTACTTGTGATCTCTTTCTCTCTGTCAAATAAATAAATAAAATATTAAAAAAAAAAAAAGTCAGCCACTTAATCCAGACATCCAGGCACCCTTATATCTAAGTATTTTAAAAGTTATTTCTCAATAACTATATTTAAAAAATTAGAAAATATTTAGAATTAATTATGAAAATTTGGCATGCAGAGTAAGAAATGGAATCATCCAGGGGTGCCTGGGTGCTACTGGATCAGAGGAGGCAGTATGTCGACCCTGAGCCACAGGCAAGCAGAATCAACAGTGGAATCTACAAACCTAAGGAATCTGGCCTGCAAAGAATATAGCAAATGCCTGGGTCGGAGACCATGGTGACCCTAGAGAGTGATGGATAGAGTGGCTGCCAGATAACCTTTCAGGTCCATGGGGGCTCACTTGCTCTTCTTGCAGTGGATTCTGTGAGGGCCTCTTGAATCCCTTCCCTCACTCACTGTCTGCCCCTAACCTCTTAACTTACCATCTATCCTGACTAAGGGAGTCCTGTGTCTAGTTTTATCCTAGGACACTCAGAGAAGTTTGAGAGAAAAGCTACCAGTGAGTAATAATCATGTTTGTCTATACAAATGGTTCTACTAACCTCATGACTATATTAATTAGATCTAAATAAGGAAGGATTGAAGGGTCTGTAATTTTTGCAGTTTGGTAAAGAGAATGCCGAGGAGTTTTGACATGCCTGTTAATCTCTTTAAAGCCAATTCTGATCAGCTTTGTACCACTGCATGAAGTCTGAGAAAGGAAATGGATTTAAATTGCAGCAGAAGGAATTCATTTGCGAAGAATTTCTTGGCATAGTAAACAAAATTGTGAAATGCTAGTAACTATGAGATTTCTTTTCTTGGAGTTCTTAAAAAATTGGGCAAAAAGTTACCTCTGAGAATGGCTATATCTACACCTATCTGCTAGTCTCCTATCCCAAAAAGTGAATTGTGTTATTCCCAGAATGTGAAGAATGTTAAGAGCAATATTTTCTGGGGGCACCTGGGTGGCTCAGACAGGTAAGCATCCGCCTTCAGCTCAGCTCATGATCCCAGGATCCTGGGATCAGGGCCCCTCATCCGGCTCCCTGCTCAGTGGAGAGCCTGCTTCTCTCTCCCTCTGCCTCTCTCCCTGCTTGTGTGCACTCGCTCGCTCTCTCTCTCTCTGTCAAACAAATAAATAAAATCTTTAAAAAAAAAAAAAGGAAAGAAAAAGATCAGTATTTTATGGAAGAGGAAATGAGACGTCAACAAAATTGGGCTGTGGAGAAGGGGAAGGAAAAACTAAACTCTGACAATAAGCGATTTCTTTAATGTGCATCTATCTATTGAGTTGTCATCCAGTTTGCCCCTTGTAACTGGTTCTCCCCTGCGGAGTGGGTGTACCCACAGGAGTGCTCTCCCAGCAGCTGTGTTCATGGCAGGTGGCCCTGCTCTTATGGGCGTGGCCTTTTTTTCCAGGAAGGACATCTCACCCAGATTAGGCCAACGGCTCTTCCTTGGAAATTAGAAATTAAAACTGAGGGACTAGAGGAGAAATGCAACATATAACCTTGCAAGGTGTTCGTGGCTATATGTTCTATCATGCAAACCACAAAAACAGAGGAAACAAGTTCCAAAGAGAAAATCTAGAAAAGAGCGGATATACTGAGAGGGGCTGAAAGGGAAGATAAATTTTGAGAACTGTACCTTTGTTCAAACCCTTTGCTGAGATGCCTGCACTCTTGCCCTCAGGTTCCATAGAGCACTGTTCTGTCTTAAAATGTAGGATTGTGTTTTACTGAAGCTAATTCTAATAGGTTTCTGTCACTTGCCAACTGTTCTCATTTACATACTTTTGAGGTGTCTGAGTGGCTCAGTCAGTTAAGCGTCTGATGGTTGATTTTGGCTCAGGTCATGATCTCAGGGTCATGAGATGGAGCCCTGAGTCCGGCTCTGTGCTGGGCATGGACCCTGCTTAAGATTCTCTCCCTCCTTCTCCCCCTCTTACCCGCCATCACCTGTCCGCACTTGCACATACTCTTTCTCTCCTAAAAAAAAAAAAAGATGTACCTAATTTACACACTTTTCCAGAACAGACCAAAATGATGTCCAACTTGCTGAAAGCCCCTCCTTTTCCCACCATCAATACAATATTGGCTATGTTGCCTCCATATGCATCTTGAGTGAATGGATCTAATTACTAATTATATGACCCTGGAACAGTTACTTAACCTTTCTGAACTTCAGTTTTATCATGTATAAAATAGGTCAAAAGCTTCAACTGTAAAGTGGGGGGGAAACATCTACTTCGTGCGTAGAACTTTTCAGAACACTTTCCATGTATTATCTCATTTAATATTCACATTAACCCTTTGTGTAAGTCCTCAATAAAAGTTTGTAATTACTGGGGCACTGGGTGGCTCGGTTGTGTGTGACTTCAGGTAAACCCCCTGGCCATGTTCCCACCAGACTCACCTCTTGTACTTCCTTCCCAGTATAGATCTTGAGTTTTTCCGCAGTTCTCTTCTGGGTGCTTTATACGCACTCTTACATCTGTCTGGGCCTTTTCTTTTTTCTTCACTTTTTTTTTTTAGTAGACTCCACACCCAACATAGGACTTGAACTCAACCCTGAGATCGAAAGTTGCATGCTTTACCGGCTGAGCCAACCAGGTGTCCCCAGTCTGGGCCTTTTCAATGATTTCTTCCTCTCAACTCTGCCCCACCTCTATCCCTTTGTCTACTTCTCTCACACCTTCTTCAGGACTTAGTGTGGAAATCACCTTTGACAGAAATCTTCCAGATGCTCCCAGGGCTTTGATAAGAGCCTGTCTTTTGTCCTCCTTTTCCTGCCTGTGCTTAAGCCACTCTAGCTCTACATTTTACTGGATTACTTTTTACTTCTCTGAATTCCCTTTCTGGATCCTAAGTGTTTAGATTGTAAGACATTAGTAATATAATAGTCCTGTCCTCAAGAAAGGGTAGAAGGAATCTTCTATAGTAGTTCTGGGGAGGCTGCCACATAGAGCTTTAGCAAATATTGTTTGGATCCCAATGCAAATCCTTAGACGAAGAGATCAGAGACCCATGGTGAATTAAGCTACTTCTCAGGGACCACGAAGATACTAGTCATGCCAGAAGAAACTCCCCACAAAACCCAGGAACCTTGCCTTGCAACTGTTTCTCATGTCAGGGTATGCACATTCTTACTTGGTAAAGAATGCATGTGAAGCGTCTATATTATTTCATGTCAAGGGTTATTAGGGGGCACAATCATGAGCAAAATAACATGAACTCTGGTTTCAGAGCTTAGAGTTTAGTGGGAGAAATAGACATCAATCAAAACCCAGAAGTGTAATAAAAACCTTGGTAAGTGCTCTGAGGAAAATCCAAGGTGCTATAAAAGCTTATATCACGGGTACCTAGATGGGAGAGTAGAGGGCAGAGGTGGGGCCACTTCGCTGAGAAAGTGACCTGTGAGGTAAGATGAAAGACTAAATGGGAATTAACGAGGCTGAGGCTGAGAAGTGGGGTAAGAGTGAGGTGTTTCCCAGCCTGAGCTGAGGTGAGAGGGCGGTCAGTTCATGAAGGCACTGAAAGAACAGTGTAGTGAAGCGCTTCCAGAAAAAGACCGAGCACCTGGAGGGATAGACAGAGGCCGCCTGGAGGCGCTGCAGGCCTGAATTTGCCTTATTTTCCCACAGACACATTTGGTCCTCTCTGGACAAATCACAAGGGAGAGTCCTGTGTGTGGAGTTCCATGGTCACCTGGCTGCGAGTACACTGATAATCAGTCTCTGAAAGTCATCACCCCAAAGCCCTGAATCTTTAGTAAAAATGGCGGAGTCCCCAGAATATTGAGCTAATGTTAGTTGGAAGAAAACAAGCCTTGCCTTCCCTCCTGCCTCAGTCCCCACCCACCTTTGGCCCTACCGCAAATCTTTAGGTGATATGATCCAGCTGAGGTCTGTGACCTAAGATGGCTTCTCTTTCCCTTCGTCTTTTCTGGACCTGATAGGGATTGGTAAGGAAGGAAGTTCCTGCTCTTTTCAAGGTCTCCCAGAGGGCTCTTAGCTCCTGTAGGTTCTCAGTCCTCCTATTCTGAGTTGGCTGCCCCCACCTTGAACTTGAGGCTCTTTTTGTCCTCACTACAAGTTGTATGTGTGTAAATATGTATGTGATTATATGTATTTGATTTTGAAAGTGTCCTTGTGGGATCCTGCTGACAACTCTAATTTCTTCATTCCTACCTGACCTCTACCCTTCAGAAGGGGTTGGATTATGGAACAGGGGGATTAGGCTCTATCTAGGCTGGTAAAAACTCCCTTTCTAGAAGGAATATAATCTTGGCATGTAGCCCAGGACCTGGGAATCAAATTGGAAAAAAAGACCAGAAGGACGGTGCTCCCGAGAGCTTCTAAGTGGCATGTTGGATGTAATCAACATTGATCTTGTCATTCTTCACTTACCTTCTTTCAGTCACATAAAGGGGGTACCCTGTGCAGTTCAGGTACTGGTTTCCCCTTTTGTGCCATAGAATAAGAATGAAGAAGCCTGGGGAAGGGAAACGTTCATGCTTGGGAACATGCTTCAGTCATCAGTGGACTGATTATCTGTTCTAGAGCTGTTCTTTCCCTCATTCTGTTAGTCTGTGTTTTTGGGGAACAGGGACAGTATCTTTTTGTCATCTCTATCCCAAGGTGCCCACGTAGATCAGTAATTATTTGCTGAACAAATGAGTAATCAAACAAAGGAGAAAACAAATAGCTTACATTCTGGTTCTTGGATCTAAGAAGATGGTGAAGGAAAGTGGGTGCAAAGATTTGGAGCATTTGGAGAAGGTGAAAAGTAGAGGAAAGAAAAAAAATGTGAGTAAAAATGAAACAGGGGTTCCTGATTTTGAATAGAACCTAATCACTCTAGAGATAAAACTGCTGAGTGCTTTCATGAACACTTAAAAGAAATTGGTCAGGATCGACTTAATGGCATTCATTCTGATTAAAAAGACAGGAAGTAGCCCAAGGTCTTTATTTTGTCCTATTCTGAGATTTAAATCCTCTGGTCTGCCAGAGAGGTGATGCTAGGAACTCAGGAAGGAAACTTTCCTTTGAAGAAGTTTTGAGTTAGAGTTTCAGAGAGCATATCCTTAGCTAGGCTCAAGTTGGGCCGGCTTAAAACCTCCAGATGGGCTCCTTGCACACAGAAAAGGAGCTTTAAAAACCTGGTTTCATTTCTTTAGTTTCATGCATTTTTTTCAGGCCAGGAGAACAGAGACAAACATTTATTTAAAAAATACTAGGGGGCGCCTGGGTGGCTCAGTCGTTAAGCGTCTGCCTTCGGCCCAGGTCAGATCCCAGAGGCCTGGGATCGAGCCCCGCATCAGGCTCTCTGCTCTGCAGGAAGCCTGCTTCTCCCGCTACCATTCCCTCTGCTTGTGTTCCCTCTCTCGCTGTGTTTCTCTCTGTCAAATAAATAAAATCTTTAAAAAAAAAAATACTAGGTGTTGGGGTGCCTGGGTGGCTCAGTCAATCGACTGTCTAACTCTTGGTTTCCATTCAGGTCATGATCTCAAGTTTGTGAGATCAGAACCCCTGATTGGGCTCTGTGCTTAGTGAGGAATCCACTTCTCCCTCTCCTGTTGGCCTTCCTCCTACTCAAGTACTCTCTCTCAAAGAAAAATAAATCTTAAAAAAAAAGAAATATGTATATATATATAAAGAATACTAGATGTGAAATAAATCCGTCAGAGAAAGACAAATACCTTATGATTTCACTCATATGTGGAATTTAAGAAACAAAACAAATGAGCAAAGAGGAAAAAAAAAGTGAGAAACAAATCAAGAAACAGACTCTTAATTCTGTAGACCAAGCTGATGGTTACCAGATGAGAAGTTGGGGGGGGGGGTCTGGGGGGAACAGGTGATGGGGATTAAGGAGGGCACTTGTCCTGATGAGCATCAGGTGATGTATCAAAGTGTTGAACCACTATTGTACACCTGAAACTGATAAACACTGTATGTTAACTACCTGGAATTAAAAACTTAAAAGAAAATAAAAAATTTTAAAAATAATAAAAATAAAAATACCTCTGGGAAAAAATAAACATGTAGAATCATAAATAAATAAAGAAATTTGAAAGAAAGAACAAACCAACTAGGTATGTAGGTAACTGTCTTTTTTTTTTTAATTTTATTTATTTGACAGAGAGAGAGAGAGAGAGAGAGATCACAAGCAGGCAGAGAGGCAGGGGGAAGCATGCTCCCTGCGGAGCAGAAAGCCTGATGCAGGCCTTGATCCCAGGACCCTGAGACCATGACCTGAGCCAAAGGCAGAGGCTTTAACTCACTGAGCCACCCAGGCGCCCTGTAGGTAACTGTCTTTTGCCAGTCAGGACAGCCTTGACCTGCCAGGCCCCTGTAAGGCAGTTGAAGACACCCCTAATTTCAGTATTAACTCTGAAATCCTTCCCATTTGATACTACTCAGCATTGGTCTACAGTTTGTTCATCTATAAAACAGGAAAATGTTCTTGCTTGGTTATTATTATGGTTTGAATTGTATCCCACCAAAATATTGGAGCCCTAAACCCCAGTACCTCTGAATGTAACCATATTTGGAAATGGGGTCTTTATAGAGGTAATCAAGTTAGAAGGAGATAAAGGTGACCTAATCTAGTATGACTTGTATCCCTATAAAAGGGAAAATTTGGACACAGAGACAGACACAGAAGATGACATTAAAGAGACACAGGGAGGAGAGACCGCTGCCTACAAGCCAGGGAAGGCCTGAGGCTACCAGGCCCGGAACAGGTCCTTCCTCTGCTCCTTCCCTAGTGGCAGGCCCTGCAGATACCTGGGTATCGATTGGATTTCAGGCCTCCAGAACTGTGAGAGAATACATTTCTATTGCTTTAAGCCACCCAGTTCGTGGTACGGCAGCCCTAGGAAACAAATACGGTTATTTTAAAAATTAGAATTTGTAAGTTAAAAAAAAATATCTCCAGTTAATGATTGGTTCTTCTCGAAGTTCAGAACTGTAGAGGGCTAAGCTAAGTATTGTGTACGTCTAACAGAGATGCAAAAGGACAGAAGTCACCTCTTTCTAATTTAGTTATGGATGAGAGCTCCTCTATGTTAATTTAAGACTTACGGTTTTCTGCCTTGGAAGAGCTTAAGTAGCTAGGTATTTCTGCAAGATATGACTGTGTAGATTGCTGAACTATACATAGTAGTTCTTTGAGTTTCAAAATGTGTACATCTGTACATAGAAAAAAAGACTACAGGATAAATGCTGAGAAATTTGGCAGAGGTTATAGAATTACTGGTAATTTTTTGTGATTTGCTTATTAATTTCCCAAGCAAATATGTATTATTTTATTAATCACTATATTGTTAAATATAGTGACTATAAAACAAAACTTTGTGTCATTTTTTGTTTTGGGTTCTCCTGCATAGGTCCTACTTCTGGGTATAAAGGACCTGTCCAAAGATGTTTTTTAGGTTTGTTTTCCACTGCAGTCTATTGTAGCCTGCATTAGGAGGACTTTGCTGTTAGCATATCATGGTCAGTAGCTTCGTGGATTTTGATTGAAAGTGGTTGGACTATAAACCTATCTTTGGGTATATGTAGGACTACTAAAATCAAGCACCAACTCCCAGCTACTGATATTGGGGATAAGTGGGTTGAGTATGAGTTACTCTTTGTTGAAGGTAAGTGGTGCCCATTCCTTTACTAGGAAACCACTGCAGATGCGTTTATGCAAGATAACTCCCTCTAGAAAAATCATTGCCAAGGACCGGGAATAAAACTTTGGAGGACTGCTCTAAACAGGAGCAGAAGGACATCCTGGGGGCATCTGGTGGTAGAGGCTTGTTTAAAGGCCATATAAAATAAGATTTGGACTTTTTGGAGGAATAGATTGCCATAAAGCACACTAACGTAGACAATTCTGGATGATGGTCAAGCCCAGTGAGCAGACTTAGGCCTTGGCTTTCTTTGCCTAATCACAATAAACTTAAGGTTGTAACCCCTTCCTGTCCCCCTCCCCCATTAAGTCATCAAAGGAGATGGGGGACAATACAGCTTATTGGGAGGATAATTTACCCTGTGGATGTGCCCTCTTTGATTTTAACGTGAATACTTAAGTGTCAGTCTTTTGCCTGTGATTACTTAATGTCTCCAGAGTTGTTGAACTTGTTCTACTTGGTCTCCTCAGCTCTTTGTCTGCAGATACTCAAACAAGGCGTATAAGGTATATTCTATGGATCTAGGATCCACATCCTTGGCTTGATAGAGAGCTATTACCCAGTACCCAAAAAGCCATCCTCGAGGTACCCATATTCTGCACAGCTTTATAAATAGAATGCTGGAGAGATTGGTGTTTGGGAATTAGCTAGCACGGTGAAGAGTCCAATCTTAATTCTTCAAGGTAGAAAATCAGCAGATACTTTCTTTTTTCTTTCATTATAAAAGACATTCAGTTTTATTATAAAAACCTGGGGAAATTTATTTATATAATCATATATATAGTGTGGTACACTATTTCTTCTTCTTTTTTCTTTTTTTTTTTTTTTTTTAGTTTCAGAGGTAGAATTTCGTGATCCATCAGTCTTATATAATACCCAGTACTCATTACCTCATGTGCCCTCCTCAATGCCCATCACCCAGTTACCCCATCCCCCCACTTACTTCCCCTCCAGCAACCCTCTGTCTCTGAGAGTTTAGCATCTTTTATGGTTTGTCTCCCTCTCAATTTTCATCTTATTTTATTTTTCTTTCCCTTCCCCTATGTTCATCTGTTTTGCTTCTTAAATTCCACATATGAATGAAATCATCGGGTATTTGTCTTTCTCTGACTGACTTATTTCTCTTAGCATAATACCCTCTAGTTCCATCCACATCGTTGCAAATGGCAAGATTTCATTCTTTTTGGTGGCTAAGTAATATTTCAATGTGTGTGTGTGTGTGTGTGTGTTTGTATACCACATCTTCTTTATCCATTCATCTGTCTATGAACATCTGGGTTCTTTCCATAGTTTAGCTATTGTGGACATTGCTGCTATAAACATTGGAGTGCAGGTGCCCCTTCAGAGCACTATGTTTGTATCCTTTGGAAAAATACCTAGTAGTGCAATTGCTGGGTTGTAGGGTAGCTCTATTTTTAACTTTTTGAGGAACCTCCATACTGTTTTCCAGAGTGGCTGCACCAGCTTGCATTCCCACCAACAGGGTAAGAGGGTTCCTCTTTTTCCACATCCTCACCAACACCTGTTGTTTCCTGACTTGTTTTTAGCCATTCTGACTGGTGTGAGGAGGTATCTCATTGTGGTTTTGATTTATATTTGTATTTTATTTGTATTTCCCTGATGCTGAGTGATGTTGAGCATTTTTTCATGTGTCTGTTGCGCATATGTATGTCCTCTGACCATTTCTTGACTGGATTTTTTTCTTTTATGGGAGCTGTTTGAAAAGTTCTTTATACGTTTTGGATACTAGTCCTTTATTTGATAAAATATTTGCAAATAAGTCAGTAGATATTTTCTTAAACTAAAAATACCAAAATAAAAGTATACGCATGGTATTTTAAAATATGGATGCAGGGGCACCTGGGTGGCTCAGTCGTTAAGCGTCTGCCTTCGGCTCAGGTCATGATCCCAGGGTCCTGGAATCGAGCCCCGCATTGGACTCCTTGCTCGGCGGGAAGCCTGCGTCTCCCACTACCATTCCCTTGCTTGTGTTCCCTCTCTCGCTGTGTTTCTCTCTGTCAAATAAATAAAATCTTTAAAAAAAAATATGGATGCAAGTACTTGAAGAAATGGCTTAAAGAGATTGTTTAAAAAAAGCAGTAATTCAGAGAACTTGTTACCTATGGGAGGGGGTGGGAATGGGATGAAAGGGATACAGAATGGAGTGATGCATCTTTTTGTGTAGTATTGACTTACAACCATGTTAACATTTTACTTGTTCAAAAAAAATAAAATAGGAATGCAAAACTCTTAAACTGAACACAAACAGAATCAAATCCAACTGATTTCAAATGAAAAAAGATAAGATTAACACAAGCAATTATTGAACCATAGTAACTTGACTATCTACTTTCAACCTGTAGGTGGAAGAACTATAAACAAATCTTGGAATTTTACTAAAAGGTTGGTTTTTCACAGTGATATAGGTGCTATGGTTCTGAAGCTATGGAAGGATGGAGCAAATTGAGCAAATGAGTAAATGATGCTGCTCCCTGTTGGGGACAGGAGACACAAATATGGAGTGGGAAGAATCGTGTGCTATCTGATTGGAATTGCAGATGTCCATATGAACTCATTTTTAGTAAGTGTACATTTTTCTAAGTTCTGAAAGAGCTGAATAGCAATGAATGTATTGTAAGTCCAGATCTGAGTCAGGTACTATTGTCTACTTAATAAAACCAGCACTCCTTCTTTCTTTTTCTAAATTTAAATAGGCTCCACACCCAGGGTGGGGCTTGAACTTATAACCCTGAGATCAAAAGTCACATGCTCCACCAACTGAGCCAGCCAGGTCCCCCTAAAACAAGCACTCCTTGGAAAATGGCTGATTCCTGGTCTGGGATAGGGATAGAAAAGATGAGCTTGGAACATCTTGTTGTACCAGAAAGTAAAGGAGTGGTCAAAGATATTCAGGATATGTCAAAGGGTCACAGGGGTCATCTTGAAGGGTCTCTCACTGCTTAACTTTGTGACAGTTTGAGCATCAAAATAATGATAGTAATGGATTTTAACCAATTACTAATATAAGAGTTCGGGAGTGTAGGGGCACCTGAGTGGCTCAGTCAGTTAAGCATCCACCTCTTGATTTCAGGTCAGGTTATGATCTCAGAGTTGTGAGCTCAAGCCCTGCCCTGTGTCAGGCTCTGTGCTCAGCAGGGAGTGTGACTTGAGATTCTCTCTCCCTCTCCTTCTGCCTCTCCCCCAAACCGCCCCTGCCCCCCTCTCTCTAAAATAAACAAACAAACAAACAAACAAATAAATAAATAAATTTTAAACCAGAAGAGTTCTAGAGTCCATAATGATAATAGGAAGGAAGGAAGGAAGGAAGGAAGGATGGAAGGAAGGAAGGGAGGAAGGAAGGAAAAACAGAAAGAAAGAAAAGGAAAGGAAAGAAAAGAAAAGAAAAGAAAAAAAAAAAAAAGAATCTTCCTGACAGTAGAATGCCAACCATTTGGCTGTTGTTACAGTAATAACTTCTTTGGGTAAGGATAAATAAATAGATGCTGTAATTACTAGGTGAAAACTTGGTGGGCCACAGGAAATTTACGTATAATCAAAGTCTCTTCCTTAAAATTATTAATTTTGGAAGGGAAAATAGGAAATTTATAGTGGAGAAAACTGGGGGTGACTGGGTTGGGGGAACACTTTAATCAAATAATCAATGTTAAAGTTACCAGTAACGGGATAAAACATTATGTCCTCCTGCTGTGATGCTCTGAGGAGACAATCGTGTATTTGTAATGTTCTTGCCCAAACCAAAGCAAGCAAACAAATGAAACTGAATCTAATAAGGAAACACCAGACAATTCCAAACGGATGGAAATTAGTTTTTTAGAAATTGGATGGGATATACTTTTAAAAAATGACCATGTCATGGAAGACAAGGGAAAGCTGAGGACCATTTCCAGATTAATGGTGTCTAAAGAGACATTGAGAAGTAAGTGTAATGTGTGATCTTGAACTGGAAAAGAAATTCTTATAAAGGACATTATTTTGGACAACAGGCGAAATTTGAGTATGGAATGTATCACAGTTATAAAATTATATATTACATAATAATATTGTAGCAATGATACATTTCCTGGTTTTTTTAAATATTTGTATTGTGGTTACCTAAGATACTCTTCTTGTTCTTAAGAAATACCCCCTGAAGTGTTGAGAGGTCAATGAACATGATTTCCACAACTTACTTCAAATGACTGAGGGAAAAAATATATATGTACACACACACACACATACACACACACAGAGCACAAATGTGGCAAAGTGTTAACAACTGGGAAATGTGGATGAAGGATAAGGAATTTTTATACTGTTTCTGAAGCTTTCTTTTTTCCTTTTTTAAAGATTTTATTTATTTATTTGACAGAGAGATCACAAGTCAGCAGAGAGGTAGGCAGAGAGAGAGGGGGAAGCAAGCTCCCTGATGAGCAGAGAGCCTGATGCAGGACTTGATCCCAAGACCCTGAAATCACAACCTGAGCCTAAGGCAGAAGCTTTAACCCACTGAGCCACCCAGGCGCCCCTACAGCTTTTCTTTAAGTTTAAAATTACTTCCAAAAAAGTTTGTGTGTGTGTGTGTATGTGTGTTTTCCTTCTGGTTCCTTCTCTGATACTTAAAAAACCTTTTTTCCCTTCCCGCTCCCACTCACAATCTGGATTCCTTACTGGGCAGGAGTGCACATAATCTCAGACTTCCCTGGTGAAATGGTGTCGAGGAGGTGGAGATTAGTACCATTTACAATGTAAATGAATGACGGGGGTTCCAGTTCGAGCGGTACAGAGGAAATGCCGCTGTTTTATTCTGTGTTTTGTCCTCCCCTGTCCTGGAGGGAGAGGGAAGCCTTTTAGTCACAAGAATCTTGTGATCATTATTTCATCTTAATCTGGTTATTGGTAACTGAAAGGAGGAAATCATAAAGGTAGTGAGAGGGTCCTGTATCCACACTGCGTATCAATACCTCCTTTCTTAAAAGACCAGAGCATGCAAATATGCAAAGGATCTCTCACATAGGTGGCTCTATCAAGTGAGCAAGAGACATTTTCTTTAAAAAAAAAAAACTTTTAAAAAATTTTTATCTATTTATTTTAGTAGTCTCTGCACCCAACATGTGGATCCAACACATGACCCTGAGATCAAGGGTTGAGTGCTCTTCCAACTGAGCCAGCCAGGGACCCCCAGCTATTTTCTTATGAATGTGTGTGTGTGTGTGTTTAAAAATTATTTTAGTGATCTCTACACTCAAAGTGGGGCTTGAATCCACGACTCCAAGATCCAGAGCTGCACACTCTTCTGACTGAGCCAGCCAGGCACCACGCATTTTCTTACTTAAATGCTTTGCATTAGACTACTATATGGTTAAGTTTCTTTAATATCCAGAATAATACTTTTACGATACAGAAAAGCAGCCTAGTCTCACATCCTTTGTTGTAATTCCAGTATTTACAGTAGACAGCTGGATATTCCAATCCAGAGATTAGGTACAGATTTCACAATTATAAAGAGGCAAACATCAGCATTGCTCAAAAAGGACATTCCCCTAAAGGAGCGCAGCAGAGCCCAAGAATATTTAACAAAAATTGTACAGAAAACAGATTCCTCAACAAGCCATCAAATTCACGATCACGGGGAAACAAACCACAATGTTAGCAACATAGCAGCATCCAATAGGCAATGGGTCAAAGCTGTACCATACACAGAGCTTGGGAGACTAGGGGCATAGAAGGCCTAAGATCTGAAGTCAGCCCATGCCCCACCAACCCACCCACCCACCCACCCACCAGGTCCCTGTAGTTTACAGGTGGATCTGTTCTCGATGAGGACTCCACCACAGGCCCTATTCTAAAGAAGTCTAGTTTCTCCTAGATTTTTTTTTTTTTTTTGGTCTATGCCAAGGGGCATAGGTAGCGCATAAAACAGCCTGCCTCCCAAAGCCAGTGATAAAAAAGGAAGCATAGGCCTCTCAATTAATTTCACAAGAGATAAACAGAAAAGGCTACATCCTAGGCAATTGTGGAGTATGAAACATGTGCCCCAGTGCCCTCCTCTTTCCCCCCCAGTTCTGCATTCTTTTGTTCGAATTAGCTTGTGTCTCTCTCTACTGTGAACAGTGAATGCCCAGTGTAGGCTCGGAGTACTCTGAGAGGGATTTTCATTTGTCAGGAATCAAAGTGCATTAGAGTATCAAAATGATCAAAAACTGTATTTAACTGAAATTTCTCTGTATATAAACAAACTGAATCCAAAAAAAAAAAAAAGCAACTGTTAATCTAGAGCTGATAGAGCAGGTTTGCTTATGAAGTCCCACCCTGTTGGCATCACCCAGGCCGAAGAGCATCTTTCCTGGACAACTGAGCCAATTAAGTAATATGCTCTTTGAAATTCTTGGCGGGTGTCAGCCTGCCCTTCACAAAGGCTCAGTAGCTACACTGCTTCTAAAAGGTTCCAGCTCCACACATCAAGTCCCCACAAGGCTTGGGGAGAGGCTGGGGTACACCTGCTCTGTCCTGCCCTCAAGGCTTCTTGGGACTTGGTGTAACAGGCTGACTCCCTCTTCAGAGGTCAGTGGAAGCTCAAGGACATATGTCATTCCCAGGACCACTCAAGCTCCTCTGTCATATCCCCACGGCAAATGAGGCTGCAAACAACTGGCTTATATTAAGTGAACTGAAGTCTGGAGATGTTAAAATGTAACCGCAGATGTAATCAGCTGAGGTTCTGTCTGCCAGAAGGGCCTCGTCTTTAAAACCCTCACTGTGTACTGTACTGCTTGTTTTCTTTGTGGGTCTTTTATTCTTTGCCTGTGCCGTTTCATAGTTTGTTTCTTGCACACTGGTGTATTCTCCGAATTTTTTTAAAAAACCCACTTTGGATTCAGTTTGTTTATATACAGAGAAATTTCAGTTAAATACAGTTTTTGATCATTTTGATACTCTAATGCATGTTATGTTAATAGCTTTTATTTTTACATATTACTGTGATGTACGTTTTGTTTTCCAAGATGAGACTTCCATTTTTAATGACTATAGCCAGCTTCACTGGACCTCAGCTGTACTTTTCTGAGCTTCTCATCTTTGCTAGTGAATTTGGAGGGGAATGACTAAGTCATTTCTGAGTCATGATTTGAAGGACCTATTAAAAAAACAGAAGAAGAAAAAAAAAGAAAGCCTTTCCCCTGCTGTCCCTCCAAACAGCATTTCTGGCTGGAGGCAGCACGGTGACCTAATTTTGCCTGGTTGTGACCTTTGTCTGGATGAGGGAAATCAGAGGCAGGCAAAAGAGTTCTGGAAGAATTTCAGAAGCGTAGAGTGAAACCAAATTTGTTTTTCACATCTTGCCTCAGGTTGGCCTTGGGTAGAGATTAGCAAGTAAGTTCTCTGAAAACAAAGGAATTGTGATTAAATAGCCCAGAGAAGGGGCGCCTGGGTGGCTCAGTGGGTTAAAGCCTCTGCCTTCGGCTCAGGTCATGATCTCGGGGTCCTGGGATCGAGCCCCGCATCGGGCTCTGTGCTCAAGCGGGGAGTCTGCTTCCCCCTCTACCTCTGCCTGCCTCTCTGCCTACTTGTGATCTCTCTCTCTGTCAAATAAATAAATAAAATCTTAAAAAAAAAAAAAATAGCCCAGAGAAGATCTTTATGCAGTGAAGTAGTCTTCCTTAGAACAGAGCATGAATAATTAGGCCCACATGGGCACAAAGTAGAATACACAATATTTGTTTAGATAAAAGGAAAAAAATTCCCACTGGTAAAAACTAGCATAACTGTGGAGACTCTACCATCTTAATGAGCAGAGTAGAGGCCCCTCTCTAGGACCGGGTGGGATCAGGTTTCAGTGGCTTCCACACCCAGGATTCTGAGAGGAAGGATTGTAACATGGGGACCAGCGTGGGTTCAGTCAGTGCCCGGAATTGGCATCGGTTGTCAAAGGAAAGAGCAGAGCTTCACTCAGATGTGGAGACAGAAAAACATACCACAGTACAGAATACATAACAGCTGCCTAATACTGATCAGTTTATAAACAAATAAGAGTCTTAGAAGCCAGTTGAATATCAATCTTGTTAACAGGTGACACAGTCTCCCAGTTCTCACTGATAGGAGACAACTTCATAGACACGTACATATTGCTCAAAACCTCCATACAGGTTTCCACAGGGAAGATTTCCACCCAGTCCCTGCTGCTCCCCAAAGGACAGGGAACAAAAGTTCCCTACGTCGCTGTTCATCGTGACCCGGCATTCCTCCTCCTGTGAAGGGACACACATCTGTCTCTTCACTTCAGTGGCAAACTCCAGTGGCATCAGGTGACCTTGGTCACGGGCAAAAATCATTCAATATGGCCGCACTTGTGGCAGCTCTGCCTCCTTCCCTTTGGTGACAGATCTCAAGCCTCAGGCGCCCAAAATAACAGATGTCTTTTTTGGAAAATAAATACCCTGAATCAGTTCACCTGTCCTCAGAGGAAATTGGCCACAGTTACTCTCTCGAGGGGGAGTCGATAACTCTTCAGGGAAGCTTGCTATTCCCCTGCCAGTACAACTTCTCCTCTACTTTCTTCTTTTTCCACCGGCAGAGGAGCAGCATCTTAAAGGTCTTCCTGAAGGTTCTGTTGCAGAGGGCATAGCAAATGGGGTTGATGGTGCTATTGACATAGCACAACCAGTAGCCCAAGTGCCACAGGGTGACAGGGACACACTTGTCACAGAAGGTGGAAACCAGGACCATGATGTTGTAAGGGGTCCAGGTGATGATGAAGGCCAGGAGAATGGCACTCAAGGTCTGGGCTGCTTTCCTCTCCTTGACAAGGACCATTCTCTTTCGTTTGGTCATTTGATGGCTGAGGCTGGGATCCAGGCCTTTCGTCGAAGGGTCCTTGGACACTGGGAAGGAGCAGGGCATGATTTTCACCTTGCGACAGCCGTTGTTGGTCTCCTGGGTCCCATCAGCTTTCACCACCAGTCGGAACTTATAGGCCACACATTTCTGACTCCTGGGTCTATGAGCAGCACCCGGGGACAAGAAGTATTTTGGGGTGTCATAGTCATTTCTTTCAGCTTGAGCTTTCACAAACGTTTCCTCGGACTCTTCGGCGCTGAATTCTTCCCTCGGGCTTTCCTTGGCCTGACTCTTGTAGACCACTTGGAAGACAGGGTCCGTGGCAGGCTTGTCCTCATCCTCCGAGGAAGGGTAGCTGCTACAGGTAGTGAGCTGCTCGGCTTGGGCCCACTCGGTGCTTGGGCCAGTGGCTTGGGACGGCTTCCCAGGGGTGGAGGTGCTCCTGCGGGAGGATGACCAGGAGGCCTGGTTTCTTTCCCTCTGGGCCAGGGTGGGTCGAGGGCAGCCGAAGCAGGATGTCAGCAAAGACTTACGAGCCGGCTTTCTGGGCTCCGCTTCGGCCATGGAGTCAGAGCCCTGGAGGTCAGCCAGGTCCTTGGTCCGCTTCTCTGTCTCCCGGTAGATTCGGCAGTAGAGGATCGTCATGACAGAAACAGGGATGTAGAAGGCTGCGATGGCAGTGCCGAAAGTGATGGTGGGTTCGGACAGAAACTGGATCTGGCACTCGTCTGGTGGTACCGTCCGCTCCCCAACCAGGTACTGCCAGCAGAGGATCGCTGGGGCCCAAAGGATGAAGGAGATCAGCCAGGCCAAGCCTATCATGATGCCAGCCCTTTTTGGGGTACGCTTGGCCCGATATGTCAGAGGTCTGGTGATAGAAAAGTAACGGTCAAAACTTATCACCAGGAGGTTCATGACGGAAGCGTTGCTAGCCACGTAGTCCAGGGCGAGCCAGAGATCACAAGCCAGACTGCCGAGCGCCCAGCGTCCCATGAGGATGTAGGTGGTGTAAAGGTTCATGGAGAAGATCCCAATGATGAGATCTGCACAGGCTAAGCTGAGCAGGTAATAGTTGTTCACGGTCTTCAGCTGACTATTGACTTTGAAGGAGATCATGACTAAGACGTTGCCCACAATGGTGATGAGGCTTACCACAGCCGTCACAGCTGCAATGGTGATGACTTCCCACAACCCATGGCGTTCCAAAGGCTGGTGACTTACCGGGGTGCCATTGACAGTGGTTGTATTGTGGAAAGATTCTCCTTCCATCCTTAATTAGGATTAAGTCTTGGGCTCTAGACCATCTCTTTTCTATCTCATCTCTTCTTGGTCAGCATCTGGAAGAGAGGGAAATATATTAGCTCCACTCACCAGCATGGATCTTTTTTCCACTCGCTGTTTGTCATTTACAGTAGAACAGTAAATGCGGTCACAGACATATTCAGAACGAGATGTTGGAATCTCTAAAAGTTTTAATGACATTTTTGTAGCTGCAGCATCCCTTTGCTTTTTGGAAGTCCCAGTGCCTGAGAGCCTTTCTTGTCCTCAAGGCTGCTGCCCTCTTGTGGTTCCAATAGGCAATTTAAAGAAGAGGGCTGTGAAGACAAGGGGGAAGGAAAAGGCAATTGGATAACTCGGGAGCAATAAAGAGAAGAAAGCAGGTGATGTGAAGTTAACTTTTGATTGCAACAGCCTTAGGGGCAGAAATTCTGTTTTTTAAGTTCCCAGTGGTAAGTACCTAGTCTGTCATGCACTGGGGAAAGGGATGAGTTGTATCTATTCTATAATCCCATTTCTAAACATTATTGAGTTTAATTATAGATTCAGTTATTAAGCATTTTCGAGGCACTGTTTTGAGGCAAGACTGTCTTAAGACACTTCTCCCTGACTCAATGTACAAACTCCCCAGGCGCACAAAAGGGTTGAAATTTTCCTCAGCCCAGCTGCTGAAGACAATTACCTCCCCCCACTTTTGAGCCACTTGTGATGTAATAGAAATGTTTTAAGTTATTTTACTTTCTGTAATTCTAACGTAATATTTCCTTGTAAAAGTTCAAGCAGTGTCAAAATGTATAGCTTAAAACAAGCCTCCTCTGACTCAGTCTTGCAGAGGTAATCAATGCTATCAATGCTTTCCCCTATGCATATACTAACAAATATTTAAATACAATTATTTTTTTTAAATTTTTTTAAATATGTATTTATTTATTTGACAGAGAGAGTGAGATCACAAGTAGGCAGAGAGGCAGGCAGAGATGGGGGGAAGCAGGCTCCCTGCTGAGCAGAGAGCCTAATGTGGGGCTCGATCCTAGGACCCTGAGCTCATGACCTGAGCCGAAGGCAGAGGCTTTAACCCTCTGAGCCACCCAGGCACTCCTGTTTTTTCATTTTGATGACTGTACATTATCCCACTTAATGAATATAATATAATTAATCATCAGCACTGATGAATTTCAACTTTTAAAAATAAAAGTAAATTTTCCTTTTCTAGATTAAAAATCTATGTACATGATAAAAAGCTTCAGTGGCTATAAAAGTGTAAATGGTAAAAGAGAGGTCTCCCTGCCACTTCTGACCTCCTAGCTCTCAATCTCCCTTTTCTGGAGGTAACCACTGTTACCACCATTTCTTATTTTTCCTTTCAGAAGATTTAATATATGCATACCATATGTATTTGGTGATATAGTAAAATTTTTATTAAGTAATCTCTATGCCTAACGTGAGGCTTAAATTCATGACTCTGAGATGAAGAGTTGCATGCTCCACCGACTGAGTCAGTCAGGCACCCCTGAAAAATACTATTTTAATTACAAAATCCCAGGCACCATGATATGATGATAGATAGGGAAGGGAGAATCTCCTCAATGACCCTCAATGCCATGTGGGCAATCACCGCTCTGCCTCAGACACTTGTCTGATCACAGTAATTGATATAAAGACGACAAATTTGTGAAGGGCTATGGATTTTCTTGGCTTTGTTTTATACTTCCAAATATGTTGTTAGATGTGTTTCTAATGCCTCAAATTCAATATGGAATTGAATTGGTGATATTGTCTTGTACCAGAGACCAGATTTCTTCTGACTTTCTGATCTGGCACCCTCTTCCTTCACATCCCTACTAATGCAGTACAATTTACCCGTGAAATATCCCTCTTATCGGTCCCTTTCCTTTCCTGCCTCTATCACCCTGGTTTAGCCTAGTGTTGCCTTATACTGATAACCCCTTGGTGTTATCAAGGTTCCAAAGACAGCAAAGCACATCGGATGCCAGCTCACGAGACCAACTCTAAAGCCCCTGGAAAGCTAGAGTTGCTCTACACCCTACAATTCTCTGGGCAATTTCCATCCCAGAATGTGTCTAGGGGACAGATCTAAGTCTCACAGTACAAGATCCCACAGAAATTCCTTCCTTTCTCCTTCATTCTTTCTTTCTTCCTGCCGCCAATCAATATGTATTGGATGTCTTTTATGTGACAGACTGTAAGGGCGGGGATACCGTGGAACAAAACACTGGTAGGGGTATAGATAAAGAAGCAGGTTATAAATGGCAGGGGGCTGGCACTGCAAGTCATAGGGCACATGGAAGGACAGGTAAGCCAGGCCCAGGGGGAGGGGGAACTCCTTGAGGAAAAGACGTCTAAACTGAGGCCTGAAGCATGAATGGGTTTTATCTATGCAAAGAGGATGTGTACAGCCAGGCTGGGGAAAGAGTGTTGCAGCCTCAGGGGGGAAGAACTTATTTGTAAGCCCAGAGGCAAGAGGCCTCACTGATCATCAGGGAAATGCAAAGCAAAACTGGAAGGAGATACCACCTCACACCTGTCAGAATGGCTAAAATCAACAACGCAAGAAACAAAGGTGTTGTCGAGGATGTAGAGAAAGAGAAACCCTCTTGCACTGTTGGTAGGAATGCAAACTAGTACAGCCACTCTGGAAAACAGTATGGAGGTCCTCAGAAAGTTAAAAATAGAGCTACCTTACAATCCAGCAATTGCACTACTAAGTATTTACCCAAGGAATACAAAAATACTAATTCAAAGGGATACACATAACCTGACGTTTACAGCACCATTATCTACAATAGCCAAATCATGGAAGCAGTTCAAGGGTCCATCGATTGATGAGTGGATAAAGAAGATGTGATATACATACATATATACAATGGAATATTAACCGGCCATAAAAAAGAATGAAATCTTGCAATTTGCAATAACATGGATAGAGCTAAAGAGTATGATGCTAGGTGAAATAAGTCAGGTGGAGAAAAACAAACATCATATGATTTCACTCGTGTGGAATTTAAGAAACAAAACAAATGAGCAAAGGAGAAAAATAGAGGCAAACCAAGAAACAGACTCGTAACCGTAGAGAAGCTGATGCTTACCAGAGGGGAGTTGGGTGGAGGGACAGGATAAATAGATGATGGGGATGAAGGAGGGCACTTTCTGTGATTTTTGTGAGCACCAGGTGTTGGAAGTGTTGAAGCCTATATTGTACACTTGAAACTAATACAACACTGTATGTTAACCAACTGGAATTTAAGTGAAAATTAAAAAAAAAAAGGCATCAGGTTGGAGACCCTGAGACAGGGAAGGAGAGGTGACACTAGAGAGGTTGAGAGGGTGGGGTAGGCGGGACAGGAGTGGATTTGAGATGAAAGAAGTCCGCCTTCTGGGAGGACTGTGTGAGCTATTTCTAGACTCTCCCTCTGCTCTGAAGGTTTGCTCTGCAGTTGTCAGGAGAGTGGTAATAAAATGAACTGACTGCTGATTTTTTCTAACCGGTCTTCAAAATAAAAGTAAAAATGGTGTTTCGGAAGGATTTAATTTTTTCCCCTTCATTTTATTAGAAGGTAGTGAGCAACTTCTGAAGGGTTCTGGCCTGTGAGCACATGTGTATAGTGGGGGGCTTATCTTCTCTGACCTGTTTGTAGAAATCAGGAAATTGGACTATGGGATGCAGATACGTACTTTTTAATGATTTTGTGCATCACACAGTGTGATGGTTGATTTTATGTGTCATCTGCAGTTGCCAGGTGTTTGGTCAACCCCCCTGAGTCTAGATATGGCTGTGAGGGTATTTTTTAGATGGGACTAACACTTAAGTCAGTAGACTTGAGTAAAGCGGATTAGCCTCCATTACGCAGGTGGGGCTCAGCTAATCGGCTAAAGGCTTTAGAGGAAAGGACAGAATTCCTTCTGTCTCCAGATTACCCGTGGATACAAGACTATAGCATTGACTCCTGCTGGAATTTCCAGTCCTCTAGCCTGCCTTGCACATTTTAGATTTGCTAAACCCCACAATTCCTAAAAATAAAAAAAAAAAGGCTCTCTGTGATAAAAGGAATAAACACTTTGATAAATGGAAAAAAGATCATCTGTAGTGACAACGTGGTCTCTGAATCCTATAGCGAATCTGGGATTGGGCAGCTGTCAGGTTGAAAACCTAGCTCCAGGGGCGCCTGGCTGGCTCAGTTGGTGCTGCGTGCCACTCCTGATCTCAAGAGTTGTGAGTTTGAGCCCCATGTTGAGTGTAGCGATTACTTAAAAAAATAAAATCTTTAAAAACCAAAAACCAAAAAATCCCTTAGTTATGTTGTTTACTGTCTGACTTTGGACATGTCACCTAACCTCTTTTAAGTCTTGGATGTTTAAGCTTAAAAGTGGGGACACGAAGAGTTTACCTCATTCGGTTGTTTTCAGGATTAAGCAAGATAATCCTCATTAGGTGTTTCACACAGACCCTGACGCAGGGGAACATTCATTACAAAGCAGCCACCTGGCTGAAGGATATGAAAATGACTCCTGTGGTGGGCATGGACCTGAGGTGCGGTCTATAAAGGGACAACGTGGAATATGGTGATGAGACAATACTCTCACAACCTTGAACTGGCTGTTTTAGGGGCTTCACGGTGCTAATGATATTTTTCCCTTTAGTTCTGGTAGTTGATGCTCACCTTCAGGGGCATAACAAATTGTTCCCAACCACTAAAGCAGGAAGCTCTCAGGCTGAGAGGTCGTGAGGTCAAGGACACTATTTAATTTGGTTTAGCACAGCGGCGGCTTAGCACATAAGCTTTTTCAGGGGAACATCTGCTGGTATCCTGTGGCATCTGTCGGTCACACTTGGGAAATGCAGTTTCATGGGAAACATATTGAACCAGGAGTATGGTGATCTGAGTTTACATTTCGGCTAGAATCTTGTGATTTGACACAAATCTCTGGGTCTCAGTTTCCCCACCTATAAAATGAAGAGATTGCAACTAATGATGTACCCTATAAAATGCTTTCGAGCTTTACCTATAGACTTGCAATGGCAAATACTGGACGCTGTATGAATTTCAGACCTCAACTTCTCTCTATCCTCAGCCAGAGAAACAGCCGTGAGTTGGCTGCTCAGGCAGTCAGTGTAATAGAAGCAGCTCTCAGCCAATTTTGAACCCTCGGTTTTCTCAACTGTTAAGCGAATATAACAATATCTGCTCTCCCCACCTTACAGATATGTTTTGAGGACTTCCAGGTAAGGTAATGTAGGGAAACCACTAAGTGCTAATCTGGTGTCAGTTTGCAGTTTTAATTATTATAAAATGAAGGGTTAGTCTAGGGAAGTGGATCTTGTCACAGGCAGCTCATTAGAACAATCTGGGGGGCGCCTGGGTGGCTCAGTCGTTGGGCGGCTGCCTTCGGCCCAGGTCAGATCCCAGGGGCCTGGGATCGAGCCCCGCATCGGGCTCCCCGCTCTGCGGGAAGCCTGCTTCTCCCGCTACCATTCCCTCTGCTTGTGTTCCCTCTCTCGCTGTGTTTCTCTCTATCAAATAAATAAAAATCTTTAAAAAAAAAAAAAAAAAAAGAACAATCTGGGAACTCTTTGGGGCGCCTGGGTGGCTCAGAGTGTTAAAGCCTCTGCCTTCGGCTCAGGTCATGAGCTCAGGGTCCTGGGATCGAGCCCCCCATCGGGCTCTCTGCTCAGTGGGGAGCCTGCTTCCCCCTCTCTCTCTCTGCCTGCCTTTCTGCCTATTTGTGATCTCTCTCTTTGTGTCAAATAAATAAATAAAATCTTAAAAAAAAAAAAAAAGAACCATCTGGGAGCTCTTGAAAGAAGAGCTCCAGGAACACGCCCCTCCTCCCCCCACACGCCCTGGATGTGAACAGGAGTCTATGTGGGAGAGACTTGGGCATCACAGGGGGTTTGAAATTCCTGAGGTGATTCTTCTGTGCAGCCAGTGTGGGAAACTAGTGACCTCTCTAGATCCTCAAAACTCAAGGTGCAGTCAAGAGATGGCCGGTATTTGCATTAATACACGTTGGAAATGAAGAAATCCCCAGAACTAGAATCAATGCTTCTCAAAATGTAACCTGCTTCGTATGAATTACCCGGAAGATTTACTGAAGCTACGGAAGGGTGGAGTTTGCAATCCCACATTTCTCAAAAATTCCTGAGGCTCTGCTTACCCATGAACTATATTTAAATAGCAAGACTGAGGATAATTTCTGAACTTCCCAGAGAAGGGGAACAGTAGCTTATCATGGTGCTGTTAAAATTGGGATTTACCAACTGAAATGTGCAATAACATTTGGATTCCCCTCTGCCTCCAAGGACATTTGAGTTATTTTTATTTCTCCTGTTTGAACTTAATACATACTTCCTTTCCAGGTTTGCTTTTCTCTCTTCATTCCATTTTTCCCCTGCCTCATGTTTGAGAGGATGATTTTTCCTGATTCTTAAGCTGGTGGGAATTGACCAATCTTGTCACATTCAACATGGCATATTGGACATGAGGTAGGTTCCATGACTGATGTTTTGATTTTTTTGGTGTGGATGATTGTTGAGTGTGAAAACTGAGTTTCAGGTGTAATAGTCTTCCACAACAAACTTCTGACCCACTAAAAGGTTTTTGAGTAAAAGATTATGTTTATGGAAGAGTAACTTATTTTTTATTGATTTTTATTCTATTTTTTAAAAAGATTTTTTTATTTAAGAGAGAGAGAGAGAGAGGGAGAGAGAGCGTGAACGGTGGGGAGGGGCCGAGGGAGAGGCAGAAGGAGGCTCTACACTGAGCAGGGAGCCCAATGCAGGGTTCGACCCAGGACCCTAGCATCATGAACTGAGCTGAAGGCAGACACTTTACCAACTGAGCCACCCAGGCACCCCTGGAAAATGGGAACTTTTAAAGTTTGAGTAACCAAATAAGAACTCATGAATTCTCACTCCTCAGGTAACCATTTACATTTCATTTTCCTCCACAACCCAAAAAACCAGTAAGAGTTATTCCTTGGGGCACTTTGTTATTCCTGGGGCACTCAGCTGACTGAGCGGCTGACTCTTCATTTCAATTCAGGTCATGATCTCCTGGTCGTAAGAGGGAGCCCTGCATTGGGGTCTCCACTTGGTGAAGAGTTTGCTCGAGATTTTCTCTCCCTCTGCCCCTCCCCACTTGTGCATGCTCTCTCTTTCTCTCTCAAATAAATAAATAAGATCTTTAAAAACAAACGAAAGTTTCCATTTTCCCCACTTTGTAGAGAGTATGTTTATTTCTAGGGTGCCAACATCAGCAGAGAGCAAATAATCACCCCTGGTTTATTTTCCACCACCAAACAGAAGGCAAACGATCCCAGAACAATAAAATTGTCCTTGTTCCCAACTCTGGCAGATTGCTTCTTGCTTCTTTGTTGTCAGTAAATTATACAAAGGAAATAAACCAATGCAAAAACCGAAAAAGGTAACACTGCGTATCACATGAATTCTTTTCCTGTGGAGTGGCCTTGATGACTTCTGAGTTTTGTATGACATGAGCTTAGACCTTGCTTTTCTGAAATACCTTTTCTCTGAGAGGCTTTAGGCTTGAACCAGGCTTCACTGTTTCTATAGCAAACATAGTGGAAACTTTAATAGTGTCTACAATCCAATGATACCAGTACATCATAACCAGCTCATGTTGTTAGATAGAGTATTCATGAGCTGCCCTATCCCCTTCCCCTTCCTTTTCAAGGATAAATCAGGAGAAAGTAAGCTTAAACACACTTGGTGGCATTGGGTTAGATATCAGGGAGAACTTCCAGTGACAGAACGTGTGAGTAAAACAGGTTCTGAATTTGCCTTTTTGTTTGTATTTTTAAAGTAGGTCTAACTTCTTTTGATTGATAGAACGCTGTCCAAACATACATGGTGATTAAGAAATGACTTCTTAATGTCGCTGAAGCAATAATATCTGGATCAGAATTTTAAGGTAATGCATGCTTTTTTAAAATTTCTAACATGTATTTATTATTTTTAACTGAAGTATAGGGGACATACAATATTATACTGGTTTTGGGTATACAACATAGTTATCTGACAGTTCTATACGTTTTGAAATGCTCACCATGGTAAGTGTTGTTCCCATCTGTCACCATACAAAGCTATTACAATATTGCTGATAACACAAGTTTTAAAAAACATATTATGTTCACTACTGTGCTAGATTTCATGGGGTGTATAAAAGAGACCTTTGTAGTAACAGCAGGGTAGAGGGGCGCTGATAAAGAGAGGCTGTGAGTAACGGCCGTGGTGGAAATTCTGAGTGCTTCTCTTTCTCTGTGAAATAGAAAGCAAGGTCAGCAGCTGAGAGTGGGGGTAAGGAGAGAGATGGAGAGGCCAAGTCATGAATTCTCCATGTCTGGAGCTTGCCTCATTCATTTTTGGTGGTTTCCTGACTCCAACTCCAGGGGCCGGGGCACTGTTGTGACCTGGCAGGTGGTTTACTTGCCCATGTCCTAACCAGATAGAGGCTGGGGATTCTGGCTTGAAATCAGAGCTCCTTCCAAAGGCCCTGCAGCCTCGAGCACCCCTCCACAGTGGCTGCAGCTGTTCAAAAACACCTACGAAATACAAAGACCTCTTCTGAAAGACCTTATCGATGGTTTCCAATTTGCACTGTTTATATACTAAGTGTCAGAAATCAACAAAACTGTAGAAGATCTGCCTATGATGAGAAGAATCAGGAAGAT
The DNA here is from genome assembly GCA_028646535.1 of Procyon lotor. Classification (NCBI taxonomy): domain Eukaryota; kingdom Metazoa; phylum Chordata; class Mammalia; order Carnivora; family Procyonidae; genus Procyon; species Procyon lotor. Next base: position 32,265 of record JAQQSY010000044.1, read on the forward strand.
AATTTTTTTCCATGAAAATTTATTGGCAAAGGGACGATGCTTTTAAACTATCTTTAAATTATTTTTTGTCCTATCATAACATCCACTTTCATCAAGCAAAAAGAGCTTATGAGCTCTATGGTGTCAGGCAAGGAATTATGTGGTTTCCTGGAATTATGATGTTTGGAGGCTCAAGTACTACCTTGGTGCAGTGGTTCTCAAATCTGAGCATGTATCCGAACCACCTGATGGGAGCATGGTTGTTAAACCAAGGATTGCTGGGCCTCATACCCAGTTTCTGATTTGGGGTGAGAATGTGCATTTCTAACAAGTTTCTATGATGCTATGCTGCTGGTCCACATTTTGAGAACTATTGCTTTAAGGAATTAGCTGCCTCTTTTTTCTTTTAAATAAATCAAGCCACATATATTTAAAAATATGCAAAAAGTCCAGTTTATTTTTGAAAGGAGCCACCTATGTAATTCAGCACTTTCTTTTTGATATCTCATGAATACTACCTAAGGGAAACTGAATTTTTTATTCATGCAATGGCATATGTTTAAAATCAGGTCCATCAAGTCAAAGCAATAGCAGATAATCTTCCTTCCCTTTGTTATTTATAAAATCAAAAGGCCTCTCTGGTTCCTTGCAATGAAAGAAGGCCATTTTTATTTATTTTTTTAAGACTTTATTTGACAGAGGGAGAGAGATCACAAGTAAGCAGAGAGGCAGGCAGAGAGAGAGGGGGAAGCAGGATCCCCCCCCCCCGCCCCAATCCCAGGATCCTGAGATCATGACCTGAGCTGAAGGCAGAGGCTTTAACCCATTGAGCCACTCAGGCGCCCCTGCCATTTTTATTCTTGATGATAGATCCCTTTTCCATGTGAATCAAAATCAAAGAAGAAAGCATACAGAACATCCTGATTAAAAGAACTTCAGCTAGAGGTGTCCCTCCAGTTAGGAAGTGTTAGCAGGGGGATCTCAAAATTCGCCATATCTAAACACTCCTGGCTGAACTGAAAAAAATCTTAAATGGAAAGATGGCAAACAGTAGAGTAATCTAGTCTCGGGACATCTGGTGGCATCTGCAGCATTGACTTAAGAACACATATTCTGAAACCAGACTGAATGGGTGTGAATCCCACTCTGTCACTTATTAGTTGGAGCAAATTATTTAACTCCTTTGTGACTCAGTTTTCTTATCTGTAGAATAGCGATAATAATAGTATTTACCTGATAGGAATGTTCTGAAGATTGGAAAGTTAGTACATTTAAAGTGCTTGGAATAGTGAGAGGCACAAAGTAAGTGTTAAAATGTTAGCTCTTATTGTCCACAAACAAGTCTATCTTTTCAATCATAATTTTGGAGCTTTTTGTGGGATAGTTATATAGTTAAATCAATTTTTGCTGGTGGTTCTCACCCAGGATGGTTTTGCCCATCAGGGGACATTTGGCAAAAACTGGAGACATCTTTGGTTGTACAACTGGGGCAGGAGAGGTGTTGCTAGAAGATTAACAGCTAGTGGGTAGAGGCCAGAGATGCTGTTAAACATTCTATAATAGACAAGAAGAGTCACCACCATAAAGATCATCCAGCCCTAAGTGAGCCAAGGTCGAAACCTTGATTTATGTTGTCTGGTTTGAGATTAATATGTGGATCTTCATCATGGTGAGAGCCCCAACTGGTGGGTGTGCTGGTAAATATTTAACAACTGGTTCTGCCCTCACCTCCAACAAAGCCTTGATTTACAAGTATTTGCCAATTTCTGTGGTGTAAAAATTCCTACTGTAACCCATTTCAAGTATCAACTTTATGTCACTGAATGTAGACTTAGGAAGAGATAATGTACCAAAACATAATAGTTCCTGGCCACACAGGGAATGGGGGTCCAGGTTGTCCAAAGCATTTTTTTTTTTTAAGATTTATTTGATAGAGAGATATCACAAGTAGGCAGAGAGGCAGGCAGAGAGACAGGGAAGCAGGCTTTTTGCTAAGCAGAGAGCCCAAAGTGGGGCTCGATTCCAGGACCCTGAGGTCATAACCTGAGCTGAAAGCAGAAGCCTTAACTCATTGGGCCACCCAGGTGCCCCAGCATTTTTTTTTTTTAAGATTTTATTTGAGGGGCGCCTGGGTGGCTCAGTGGGTTAAGCCTCTGCCTTCGGCTCAGGTCATGATCTCAGGGTCCTGGGATCGAGCCCCATATCAGGCTCTCTGCTCAGTAGGGAGCCTGTTTCCACCTCTCTGCCTGCCTCTCTGCCTACTTGTGATCTCTGTCAAATAAATAAATAAAACCTTTAAAAAATATATTTTATTTGAGGCAGAGGGAGAAGCAGACTCCCCACTGAGCAGGGAGCTCAGGACTCCATCTTAGGACCCTGGGATTATGACCTGAGCCAAAGGCAGACGCTTAATTGACTGAGCCACCCAGGCACCCTGTCCAATGCATTCTTTTTTTTTTTTTTTTAAGATTTTATTTGACAGACAGAAACACAGCGAGAGAGGGAACACAAGCAGAGGGAATGGAAGCGGGAGAAGCAGGCTTTCTGCCGAGCAAGGAGCCCAATGTGGGGCTCAATCCCAGGACTCTGAGATCATGACCTGAGCTGAAGGCAGCCGCTTAACGACTGAGCCACCCAAGCACCCCTGTCCAATGCATTCTTAAAAATGCCTTTCCTATCTGTATCTCCTCTTAGCTCCTTTATGGTGCACAGGGAAAAGGATACATTTGTTGTTAGTACTCTCACCTTCCTGTTTAGTGTTTATCTAGAGGTGGGACTGTTGATTTTGAGAGTTGAGCATGGGGATGAATAACTTAATCCTGGGTGCTACTGACAGCCTTAATTTGACAAGTACAGACATGGAAAAAAAAATGAGGAAAATAGGGTGTGGAGGAATAAAACAAAGGGCAAGGCTGGGGATCAGTGGAGAGGGAAAAGAAAAATTTGATGTACTGTGTGAGAATAATGTCCACTGACAGAAATTGTTGGTTATTAAGTCAATGAAGTAACACAGGAAAATATACAACGTTAAAAAATACTGTTAATCTGACAACTTTCCCTGACACATCTCCCCCAACACTGTATTCCCTCTCTTGACTAGCGCCATCATTAACTACCACCAAGCAAGAAACTCAGGCTCACCTCCTTCAGACCCCACTTAGAACTAAGTAGTCATGAGGTCCTATCAGTTCTCCCATTATGTGCCTCCTTGGCACACAACTTCACTTAGGCCCTAATCATTTGAGGCTGGGACTATTCCAGTAGTTTCCTCTGCCTATGATTCTAATTCTCCTCTACAGAATGATTTTCTTAGTGGTTAACAGCATAGACTCTGAAGCCAGACTGCCCAAGGTTCCAATCCAATTACTTACTAGCTGTGTGGTTGTGGAAGTTCCTTTGTTAGATCCTTCATCTGTAAAACAGGACTGACACTAGTACAACCTCATAAGGCTGCTGTGAGGTTTAAATGAAGTGTTATGTAGGAGGTACTCAGAACCATGCTCTGTGTCACTATGTTTAAGGTTGTTTTCTCTAATTCATAATCCTTCAGTGGTTCCCTCTGTCTAGAAAGCTCCCATATCCCACTTATTAACCTCGCAAATTCCTGCTTAACCATTAGGCCTTGGCTCAAGGGTCTACTTCTCATGAGGCCTTGAACTACTCATTTAGGCATTTGGTTTTTTTTTTCTTTCTTCCTTTGGGCCATCACCTTGAACCTTTCACTGCACTCAGCACACTATTTACAAGTTTATCCTCCTTAGAGAAAGTGGAAAGTGAACTACTTAAAGGCAGGGACAATGGCTATTTTTTTTTCTTTCTTTTATTATTATTATTTTTCTTTTTTTTTTAAATCTCCAGGACCAAGTAGTGTGTCTGGCATAGAGTAGACAATTAGAAGCAATGAATAGTGTTAAGTATATATGGATATAAGAAAGGACTGGGAAGGGGGTAAAAAAGCCCTCCCCCTTTTTTTATGATGGGAGTTTTAGCCTTTTTAAAAAATTTTAGGTGATTTCTATAATACAAAGTTAAAAAATGGCTTCCACATATCCATATAACCAATTGCCCTTCTTCTCCCTGCCTAAAAGAATACATTGGACAAAAAAAAAAAAAAAGGACTACTACATAGTAATGAACAAGAATATAATTACGAAATCATGGATGAATCTTAAAAATTTCTACTAAATAAGTGACACAGACACAGACAAGAATAGACTGGAGTGAGCCTGCTTGAGTTAAAATGCCAGTTCTACCATGTAAGGCAAGTTGTTTAACCTCTAGGGCTGCTTCTCATTTGCAAAGTAAGGAGGAGAGTAGCACCTACCTAACAGGTTTGACAGAATTAAACATTCACATGCTCAGTAAGTGTGAGCTAAAGTAGACATTTCTACAAAAGTTGTCTCAAGGTCTTGGGAGCCCTTCCATCCATTACCAGTTTTGCACTGTGCTATCCCTGTTGCTTGCTGTATGCCACACCTCTCACCTGAGGCCCACCCACCTTTTCTTCCACACCTCCTCCTGATCCCTGAATTCTGAATAATTTTAGTAATTATAACACATTCATTCTTGAAAATCAGGAGATTAAACGGGGAAAAAAGGAAAAATTAACCCACTGGGAGTCTCACCGTACAGTTAACCTCTGATTACATTTTGGTATATACGTTTTCGATTTTTTTAAAAACGCAAATACATTCATATCCTCATTTTCCTTCTTTTTAACAAAAACGAGTTCCTATTACACAAACAGTTTAACGCATCCATTTATAACCCATCCTTAAGCCACAGGCCCTCCCCCACACCGACCGTTTCCCCCACCGCTCCCACGTCGGGCCTTTTCCTCTGAAGCCCCAGCCTTCCCCGGGCCTCGGTTCCGCCCCACCTGCCAGGCCTCGGGCCGCCCCGCCCCCGCCGCGGCCGGTTTCCATCCCCGGCCCCGCACCCCGCGCTCGCCACCACTGGGGGCCCGACGCTTGCGGCTCCTTCGAGCGACCCGTTTCCGGTGGGGCCAGGGCGTCTCCGCGGCGGCCCGGCTCCCGCGCGCTCAGCACCGCCGGCGGCGGCCAGATGCAGGCGGAGCGAGGAGCTCGGGGCGGCCGCGGCCGCCGGCCCGGCCGTGACCGGCCGGGCGGGGACCGCGACCGGGCGGGAGCCGCAACGGCAGTGGCAAGAGGCGGCGGCGGCGGGGACAGTGGCGGCCGCCGGGGTCGCGGCCGTGGCTTCCGAGGCGGCCGCGGCGGCCGAGGAGGAGGCGCCCCGCGAGGCGGCCGCCGGGAGCCAGGAGGCCGGGGCGCCGGGGCCAGAGCGCCGGTAAGAGGCGTCGGCTGGTGGGGTCGGGGGCTGATACGGGCGGGCCGCGAGGCAGGAGCCGCAAGCGGCTTGCGGGGCGCGCGCGAGCGGGGCAGCGGCCGCGCCTGCGCTTGCGCCTGCGCGGGACGGGTGGAGGGCGGCGGGGGCGCGCGCCGGGTGTGCACGTGGCGCGTTTAGGGGTGAGCCACCGGCTACCTCCACCCGGGGCTGGGGCAGGAGTGGCGGCGGGCCTTTTCCAGAGGCCCGAGGGGTCCAGACTCAGGATAGCTAAGAACCCAGGGCCGAGGCTGTGTGTCAGGGCTGCAAGGCTAGCGCGCCCGTTGGATTCGGGTGGGGTGTCCATGTGATTGACCCTTACGGGGTGAGGGTGTGGCTAGGGCTTGGTCTGGAGGAGCTGAATTTGGGCAGCCTTACAGTACTGGCAGACATTCCCGTTATTAGGAGGGAAGAGTTTTTTTTTGGGGGGGGGTTGTGTTCACTGTGCAAGGCCTAGCACATGGTAGGATAATAAAGGTTTACTGAATGAAAGAATACCCCCGATGAACTGGACTCCATAGTATTTTAGGGCGGGATCAGATGCATAGTTCTCTTTTATTATATATGTATAGACATCAGGGGTCACTGGCCTTCGTTTTTAAAAATTTTCAATCTGAAAATAGATATTTCAGCAGTCAGGTCTGAATTTTAATAGCAGTGTGATCGACCTTATTCACACGTTCATAGAACACTTCTTATGGCTTGAGTAGGGAATGATAAGCAAACTCTTAATCCACTGACACTGGCCAAAGGGGTTTCAGTACAGTCTCTTTATGAGCTGTTCTGTTATGTTAACATGTGTATCACAAAACTGTTGTATATTTGAATTCTCATGTGCATGGATTAAAAAAAAGTTTTTCGTTAAGGGAAAATTTCCTGCTCCTGAAATGTTTGGAGTGTCTTAAGCACACTCCAGGTAGGTAAGATGTCCCTAAGGATAGTAATTGTATACAGAAATACAAAGCTTGAAAAAAATTAGTAAACTTAAAATTAAGTGTAACATATTTAACCTGGTTAGGATTAAGGTAAATAAGTAAAATTTGATTGTGGTATGAAGAAATTTTTAGGTTCAGTTTAGCAGGAATGATGGAAACGCAGATCAATCTAGTGTACCCTATATAACATATTTGTCCTTATAACAACTTTATACAATTGATTCTTGAACAAGATGGGTTTGCAGGTCCACTTATATGGGGCCTTATATGGGGATTTTTTTTTTTTTTGGATACTGTTATGTATTTTCTCTTCATGATCTTAATGTTTTCTTTTCTCCAGCTTACTTTATTGTAAATACAGTATCTAATACATATAACATACAAAATATGTTTATCGACTGTTTATGTTATTGGTAAGGTTTCTGGTCAGCAGTACGTTATTAGTAGTTAAGTTTTTAGGGAATCCAAAGTTCTATATAGATTTTTCCATGGCACCCCTATCCTGGAAGGTATACAGGCTCAATTGTATATATTGCATATATATATGTATATATAACTTGATTACAACTTCTTAAACAACTTAAGGTTGTTTAAACTTTACAATAACATCATTTTATATCTATTTTATATATAAAATCTTCATTTTAAAAAATTATGTTCAGTTAGCCAACATAGTACATCATTAGTTTTTGATGTAGTGTTCAGCAATTCAGTAGTTGCATGTAACACGCAGTGCTCGTCACAACACGTGCCTCCTTAATACCATCACCTGTGTACCCCATCCCCCCACCCGCCCCCCCTTCTGTAACCCTCAGTTTAGTTCCTGAAGTCCGGAGTCTTGTGGTTTATCCCAGTTAATTGACTTGCCTAAGCTTTTGCTGCTTTTGATTCAACTCTGTTCTATCTCTTATATTTCTGTGAACCAGTCATCACTTTACTGAGAACAAGGTAGACACTCCGGGTGCCGGGATCAGTCTTCACTGTAACTGCAGTAGCAGTACTTTTGGTACTGAGTGAAGTGTCATTAACTTCTTGAATTGAGTAAATGAAGGTGCTTCTATCTTACTCATCTCTGTGGAACTAAATTGAGTAAAATGGTGCTATATCGTGTAGAGAGGAAATAATATGTTTTTTGATTTATGCCAATATTGTAACCAATTCTATTAACATTTTAGGCTTTTATCTCTTTTTAGCTAGCCTTAAAAAGAACTCCATCTTATATTTTCTTTTGGGATTTTTTTCACTGCCCAGTTTCATGGTTCGGTGTGTCAGCGGGTGGGAATGTGTGGCCCGACCCTTGGGCCCCCACCAAGAGCTGCGGCCACCAGCACTTCCATCTCTGTTACCCCTGCCCTCGTCTTGTCCAAGTTGCACTAAAAGACGTTGGAAGGGATTACTCCTTGATTTTGGTTTGGTTTGTGACCTCTAAGTTCCTTCCACTTCTTAGATTCTGAACTATCAGTCCTCTTTAGGCTTGCTAAGAATACTATTCTTGGTGCCTAATGATTAAGTGGGACAAGATTGATTGCCCTGCCCGAGGCCTCCATGTTCTCATGTTCCATGTTGCATTAGTGCCCCAAACGGAGAGTAATTGAAATGATCAGAAAGAAAAAAATTCATAATAGAGGTTTAGCCGTGTAAGGACCAGTTAGTTACCTAACTCCAGAATTTAATACTGTTTACGCCTTTTGTTTTCCACTTTGGACCACTACACACACATGACTGGTAAATGGAAATCAAGACAAAATTAAACTAAACAACTTCGAGACAAGTCACACAGCAAGGGAACTTCGCTGAGCACGTTGTGTCTGCTAGTTTCTTGCGCTTAAATCATTCTGTCTGTAGGCAGCATGAACCCTAAGTTTATGGAGTTTGGGTAAGCATATCATAAGGCGCATTATCTTCATTGAATATCCACTAGAAGCCTGGTATTGCCCTGGATATAGTCATTAATTTAAAAAAAAATACTGGATTTGTTAGTATTAATACTGACTTTTTTTTTTTTTTGGTATTACTGACTTTTTTTGATGAGCTACTAGCAGAGAGGGAGTTTAAAGCCTATTGGCAGTCCTAGGAATTTCTTTTTCTTTTTTCCTTCTTGTAGTAATCCTAGTATCTCACATTTACTGAGCACTTAGCATGAGGTGAGAAAACTGAGGCACAGTTAGAAAACTCACAGTTAGGAGAGGTTAAGTTAACTAATGTATCCATTATTATGCAATCAGGAAATCGCCAAGCCTGGATTCAACCCAGGCATTTGGATTCCAGAACTGTTTTTTCAGCTGCTTCCCTAAACTGCCTCTGGAGTGATTTGAGATTTCAAAAGGGATGTGTGGTGGACTGTTGTATGATCCTTTCACACATTTGTGTTTTCCTCATGTGCCAAAATGGGAATGAGGGTTTAAAGTAATACTGATACCATATTCAATTATTGTGGATGGCAGCAGGTTTTTGCTTTCTTGCTCCATGTTCACATGGTAGCTGCTTTTAGTCATTTCTGAATTATTTATGTCCAGTAAAAGATAAGGCAGCTATTTAGCGGCATTAAGGAGAGAAAGAACTTGGAGGTAATTTTTTTCCCCCGACCAAACTTCTGCTTTACAAACAATAATGTAAGTCCTTTGGTGGAATAATAATTACTCCTGGATGCTCTTGACATTTTCATTGCTACTATTTCGGTAAAAGGGAAATCTCTGACTTTGATGGTCAAGTTTACTGTGAACCTGGAAGAAGAAAAGATGTCAAATCCAAGTTGCTGGCAGGTTTCTAAAGCACTTGCTCCCTCCTGCTTGCTGAAAGGAGTCACCCTCATTGTGTCAGCCAGACAGAGTGAGGGCCTATTAAAGTTCACACTTGACAGCCTCTAGGCTGTATTTCCTCCTTTTCCGAAAGCCTGAAGTAAATTTGGTTAGAAACAAAACGTGCCTAAGTGTCCTAAAAGAAAATTGCTTTAAGATTGGCTCTTGTAGGGGCGCCTGGGTGGCTCAGTGGGTTAAAGCCTCTGCCTTCGGCTCAGGTCATGATCTCAGGGTCCTGGATCGAGCCCCGCATCGGGCTCTCTGCTCAGCAGGGAGCCTGCTTCCCTTTCTCTCTCTGCCTACTTGTGATCTCTCTCTCTGTGTCAAATAAATAAAATCTTTAAAAAAAAAAAAAAAAGATTGACTCTTGTAAAGGACGCCTGGTGGGCTCAGTCAGTAGAGCGTGGAGCTCTTGATCCCAGGGTTGTAAATTTGAGTCCCATGTTGGGTGTAGAGATTTCTTAAAAATAAAGTCTTTAAAATAAAAAAAAAATTGGTTCTTCGTATTGGAGTTGGCCCTTTCCCTTGCTGCAGACCACTCTTCAAACTATTTTGGCATCTTTATCCTTGCTAATATTTACTGTTTTGAGGCCTGCTCTTCTCACTGACCATTATACTACTTACATGTTTTCATTATTGACACTTTTTGCTAGTATTCTGCTTAATATTTTTGTAATAAATTATATATCACCTGTACTTTAACATTTACAGCTAGTATTTTTGATCAATGGTTCAGATGGTTTTGGAACATAAAATTTCCAGCATATTGTATACTTGACATTTTAATTAAGCGTAAATGTGACTTTTTAAAGATGTTATTTATTTGTTTCAGAGAGAGAGAGAGAGAGAGAGAGGAGAGGAGAGGGAGAAGCAGACTTCCTGCTGAAGCTTCTTCCTGCTGGGAGCTTGACGTGAGGCTCAGTCCCAGAACCCTGAGATCATGCCCTGAGCTGAAGGCAGACACTTAAATGATTGAGCCACCCAGGTGCCCCTGTATTTGACATTTTAGATAGAATTGTCACATCATTTTTATACCTGGATGGAGTCTAAATACTATAGTGATTTGATATTCACCATCATCTATTAAAAAATCACATTAATAATCTCTTTAGCAGTGAGAAGATTTATTTTCTTCTTCTTCTTTTTTTTTTTTTTAAAGATTTTATTTATTTATCTGACACAGAGAGAGAGAGATCTAAGTAGGCAGAGAAGCAGGCAGAGAGAGAGTGGGGGAAGCAGGCTCCCTGCTAAGCAGAGAGCCCAATGTGGGGCTCGATCCCAGGACCCTGAGATCATGACCTGAGCTGAAGGCAGAGGCTTTAACCCACTTAGCCACCCAGGCGCTCCTTTTTCCTTCTTTTTATTCCACATCGTCTGTAGAATTTTATCCAATGTAACATATTTTCAAACCTGAAAACTTTTTAGCAATCACTTCTGCTTCCCTGTAACAAATTTTGATTTTTTTTTTAAATCTTGTAACCTTAGGGCTTGGGTGTAAACTTTTTTTCTTTTTGGTTGAATCAAGATTGTTTTCATTAATATACAATTTATTTAGATTAGCAATTGTTACACGTAAAAGTGAAATTTTATTGTAAATGAATCTCTTTTTCCCTAATGAGTTTATGCAGGTATCCATGGATGAATATGCTTATTCCTGAATGAGATAGGATTCAGAATCAATTCTCTTCCTAATTTTTATTTTTATAAGTGTAAGGACTGAGAAACATTAGTAGATGGTAATAGGTGGAGTTTTATCATATGTGTCACTCAATTCTTTGAATACCTTTCTAATTACATACCAAAATCATTATTATACATTTTTTTAAATGATCTGTCAGCTGACAACTGGATTGGGTCTTCCTTCACTTTTGTAGAAAGTAAAGAATTGGAAACTTCATGACTTTCGAAAGGACTCATTACTCGGTCTTTGGAGTTACATTTTCTCAAAATCTATACCTATATGTAAAATTATCCCTTTGCTTGCTCAGGGAATGCATCACAGTCAGGGTGAAAATGGCTGAGAAGGGGTTGCCGATCCTCAAGTACTTTCTAGGATGGCTTTTGGGAAAGAGTTTGGACATTGATTATCTGAAGCTTAAAAATTCTTTTCATATATTTTTGAGAAATCTTCATGAATCACCAGGTATATGTACATTTTGGGACTCTTGACTAAGATCACCTTATTTCCTCTTTTTTTTCTTTTAAAGAAGATAGTTTATTACATATATTTACTCAGAGAGTTGGTTTTGTTTTATTTATTTATTTATTTATTTATTTTTGGAGTGGGGGCTATGCACCACTTGCATAAATGGTTTCCAGTTGTTGTCCTTCTTAATAGTGTCACCATATTTGTTTTAACTGATGCTAGGATGAGAAAGGGCAAGCTCATAATTCAAGACCACCAGGTCTGTTTTCTGGGGGAATTAGTTACTAAGCCATTGGGCTTCTCCTGTTTTCTCTAGGAACAGTAGTGATTATTTTCGAAGTGAGCTTTAGAGAGGCTATATAGATCATTTGGTCCTACCCACATACAGCATGACTTTCTAGATGTTTTTGTTTTGTTTTACTTTTTTTTTTTAAAGTAAATTCTATCTGCAACATGTGGCTTGAACTCACAACCCCAAAATCAAGAATTGAATGCTCTGCCAACTGAGTCAGCCAGGCACCCCTCTAGACCTTTCTTTTTTTCTTTTTAAGTAGGTGCCAAGCCCAGCGTAGTTGGGGAGCCCCAATGCTGGGCTCAGACTCATGACTGAGAGTAAGACCTGAGCTGCGATCAAGAGTTGGACACTTAAACTGACTGAGCCACCCAGGCGCCCCCTCTAGACTTTTATAAAAGAGAAATTAAGTGGTTGAAAATGTGTTTTCTATTCAGATGTCATTGTTTCCTGATGCACTTTGAAATATCAAAGGGAGAAATAATACTGACCATAGTGACACATAATTATTTCTTTTTTATACATACTACTACATGCTATACATTCTATACATATACACACTACTAATGAGCTTATTGGGACATTGGGTTCATTCTTTTTGAAATTTCATTTTCTTTCATTAGAAGCCATTTGTGTATGTGGGTGTGCACGTGCCTGTGTGTGTGTGTGCACGTGTGTGTGTGTTGAGGTGTCAAGAGCAAAGGGTTTAATACTGTTAATTTTTTTTCTCTTGGATGGAAATAAAAACAACTTTGTTGGTTTGAAAATTTTCTATAAAGGTGTCATGGAGCAGTTCATGGATAATTGCTATAGATAATATTTCACTTTTGAAACAAACTGAGGGTTGCTGGAGGGGAGGTAGGGGGAATGGGGTAACTGGGTGATGGACATAAAGGAGGGCAGTTGTTATGAGCACTGAGTATTATATGCAAGTGATAAATTATTGAACACTACATCTGCACCTAATGATGTACTGTATGTTGGCTAATTGAATTTAAATAAGAAATTAAAAGAAAACATAATATTTCACTTTTGAATGGGTGCCAAAGGATGTTGACAAGGAACAAAATCGATGTGCTTAATTATATCCTGATGTTGCTAGGATGCTGTTTTAGAATTTGACCAACCAATTTGTCCATCAGCCTTAAATTAAACAATTTAAGAGCCTTAAATTAACAATTTAACAATTAAATTAAAGACAATTTCTGTAAAAATAGCACTCCCAGGGACACTGTTCCCTCCAGTCCCTGTCATGTCATTCATATGTGCAAACAGCAGGGAAGTTAAAAAATATGTAGAATGAAATCCCTGTTGTATAGACTTAATCCTTTGTGTCCTCTTACTATTAAGGACTGATACAAATATGTCTGATCAATGCTTTTTTTTTTTTTTTAAGATTTTATTTATTTATTTGAGAGATGGAGAGAGCATGAGCAGGGGTAGGGGCAGAGGAGCAGAGTCCCTGCTGAGCAGGGAGGGCAGGGATGTGGGGGCGCTATCCCAGGACCCTGGGATCATGACCTGAGCTGAAGGCAGATGCTTTAACCAAGTGAGCCCCTCAGGCGCCCCTCAATACTCTTTTAGTACCAAGTCAAACTTGTGTTGAGGGATAGCAAACACTTTTTTTTTTTTCAAACACATTTTAATATTAACCTAAGCAAAGCATAATTGTGATAACAGGACTGTTACCAAACATTCTTGTATATTCTTGGGTTATCAGTATTGTGATTCCTCCCTATCTGTATTTAGCTGTGGGAAGTTACTAATGTTGAGAGATTTTGTTAATGCATGTGTATTCTGTGAAATGATTAGTCACCGTATTTAGGTTTCTATAATATCTGGCTTAAAAAGATCATCAACAGCTACATTTTAGGAAAATTTAAAGTATTTAGTGAATATTCATTCTCAAAGTCTAATGCAGTGTGGGTTTCATTTAAATAGTGGATTTGTAATCAGTGGTTCTATTGTTAATCGAAAGGTCATATCTCAGGAGCTGGCTTCATGATATTGAGGATGGAGATACTCCACCCTCATTTTTTCCTTTTACTGCAAGACTGATAATAAAATAACACGTCTTTGTTTGATATTTGGGCTAAGTAAAGCCTAGTCTTCCTGAAAAAGGCTTAATCCCTGTTACAGATATATGAACCTCAAGTCCTTCCAAAGAAGATATGAGTTTTCCGGGAGCAAAGCTTGATGACAAATGAGTATTTTTCAAAAGACAGGGCTTGGCTTCCTATTTTCCCTTACGAATCTTCACATCACTTCCAAGTTGTGTTTTGGCTTGCTGCTTCTTTATTATGCTGGTATGAATTTGTAGAAACAATTGCTATCAATTAAAAAAAATATTTTTCTCTTCTTTACAGCCAAGAGAATCATTGAATTAAGAAGTGACCAGAAAATGTTCTTTTATTTTATTTTTTTTTAAGATTTTATTTGACAGAGATCACAAGTAGGCAGAGAGGCAGGCTGAGAGCCTGGTGTGTGCCTCGATCCCAGGACCCTGAGATCATGACCTGAGCCGAAGGTAGAGGCTTTAACCCACTGAGCCACCCAGGCGCCCCCAGAAAATGTTCTTTTAAAAGCACGTATTTTGCATTCACTGGAAGGAGAAATTAAGTAGACAAGTTGATTTTTCATTTTACAAGATTAAAGTGGATCGAAAAGAGACGGTTTTTACACAGAGTTGGCGGGGAGAGGGGCTCAGGTCTGTGCCTCATCTGTTTTCCAGGTGACTTCCTGGCAGGCAGGGAGGGGAGAGGAAAGTGCTGCTAAATCTTGAGGCTCAGTGTCCACTCTGGTGGACGGCACCCCAGTGATTTTATGCAGAACGGGACCTCTGAAAGCTGAAGTATTAGAGTTGAAGAATTATAGACAGATAGTAATAATTATTTCAAGGTACTGGTATAAGTTAACAGACCTGGGTAAGTAGGGTATATCTCCTCAAAGCCTGCTAAGAATTCGGCTTTTTTGCCTCTCTTTTCCTTTTTTTCTTTCCTTATCTTTTCCCCCTACTAGTGTGGTTGTTTTTTAAGCTTTCTTTCAGGGGGCAGAAATCTCGTGGTGGTCAATAATGGGTGTTTTGGAGTCTAACAGAAACTGGTTAGAATCTTACCTTTCAACTCCCCAGTTATTAGTTATAAAGTATCTGAAAGTTGCTTAAGCTTCCTGAAACCTCAGTTTCCTCACCTGTAAAGGTGATCAAGCGTGTTTATCTTACACAGGTGTTGTAAATATTCAATTAGGTGAGCATTATGTAATTTCTTCAATTCCAGACTTATCGCAAGTATGACCTCTCTCAACATACCTTCTTTTGTTGTAAAAATTAATCTGTTGGGGCACTTGGGTGGCTCAGTTGGTATGTTCCGACTCTTGATTTTGGCTCAAGTCATGATTTCAGGGTTGTGGAATTAAGCCCTGCATTAGGCTCACACTCTGGGTGTGGAGCTTGCTTGGGATTCTCTCTCTTCCTCTGCCTCCCCCCCGACCCCCAACAAAAAAGAATCTGTTTCCTTTCCTTTCCTTATGTATACAATACAAATATCTCCTAAATCTAAAAGTTTTACCCATTCTATTGTTAAATGACAGAAAAATACCAAGAAGAAAATAAGAATTACCTATAAAATTACTGTCCAGAAATAATCACTGTTAACATTTTCATGTACATTTTTCCATATAAAACTGGAAAGCTATCATGGTAAGATTTTTAAGGGGAAAAGGTTAATATTGTGCTTATGTAAAAATTATAAGATACATGCATGTATTAGGATCCTAAAAGAATATAAATACATACCAAACTATTAACTATGTTTGCAATAGGGAAAACATAGGGATTATATAGAACGTTACCTTCTTTTGATTCAAATTTTTAAACCTGTGTATGATCAGAAACATAAATATTTTCTACTATGAAAAGGAGAGTCAGATCCTTAACCAACTGAACCACCCAAGGCCCCCTTAAAGATTTTTTTAATCTTTAAGAGTAAATGGTAGACATAATACCTTTTTACCCCTACACACTTCAGTGCATAGTTCCTAAAATCAAGGAAATTTCATACAGTCATAGCACAATGGTTGCAATTAGGAAATTAACGTTGATAGAATACTATTATCTAACCTTATTGAGATTTTGCCAATTGATTTATTAATGTTCTTTATCGGGCTTTGAATCTTGAGGCAATAACATACAGATGTGGGACAGTTGGAGATTATTTACTATGGCAGTTACCATGGCAACCTGTCTGGTCTGTTTATATTATGTTACTGTATCTGAGTTCTCAACAGCTTGTTTCCTGACCTTTGTTTACCTCCAGCCTCTAGATTTCTCATCAATTTTAGGAGCTACTTTAAAATTAGGAAATTCTTTTGGTAAATTCCTTTTCTGCCTAAATTAGCCAGAACTCTACAGTTTGGAACCCACATTCTACTGTTATATTTTTCAAAAGCATATTCCTCCTTTGTTGAACGCTCAGTTCAAATGCCACCTGTCTCTGTGAAACTTCTGGTTTTCCTCAGCATTATTGTACTTCAGAAACATAGTACTTACTTTCACCCCCCATTTTATTACAGTTAATTTACTTCTTCCATGTCTGTTTCATTAATTATAAGCCACCTGAGGGTCTGTACATGACCAGCACTGATTTTCAGAAAGAGTTCCGTAAATATTTGTTGAATGACTAATAGCATTGAGAGGGCAGTTTAGAAGGTAAATGGTGCAAGCTAGTGTGTTTTTAGGTAGTGTCGTTTGGGGAGTTCAAGTCAGGAGAACTCTTTATGTTTCATTTGCATTTGCCACACTATTCGAAGTACTCTTCTTTTGGTGGTTGAAAGCTCGGTAGCTAAAAAGAGATTGCTCTGCCAAGGGCCAGATTTATACATGAACACTAATTCACATTGGATTTTTTTTTTTATTTGACAGAGAGAAACACAGCGAGAGAGGGAACACAAGCAGAGGGAACGGTAGCGGGGGGGTGGTGGGGGAGGGGGAAACAGGCCCCCTGCTGAGCAGAGAGCCCGATGCGGGGCTCGATCCCAGGACCCTGAGATCATGACCTGGGCCGAAGGCAGATGCTTAACGACTGAGCCACCCTGGCGCCCCCACATTGGATTTTATATTCTCCTAGTTCTAAGTCTATTAAATTTTATAATTCAATGCAAACAACGAGTATTTTAAACTGTGAGACTAAAACAGGAGTTATGGCATCCAGAGATTTTTTTTTTTTTAATGTAATCTCTACACCAAATGTGGTGCTTAGAACTCACGGCCTTGAGTTCAAGAGTTACATGCTCTATCGACTGAGCCAGCCAGGCACTTTGAGAGATCTTTTATCTAAAGAAACCCTTTTCACTATTTTGTTCCCTTTTTATCTAGTTAAACTCAGTACATATTAATTAAGCTTTATTCTTGCCCTGTCTATACTTTGGATTCCTTGCCACTTCTACCTTTGCCACTTTTTGGGGTCAATTATTAAATAGAAAGGATATTTATTTATTTATTTATTTTTTAAGATTTTATTTATTTATTTGACAGACAGAGATCACAAGCAGGCAGAGAGGCAGGCAGAGAGAGAGGGGGAAGCAGGCTCCCCGCTGAGCAGAGAGCCCCATGCGGGGCTTGACCCCAAGACCCTGAGATCATGACCTGAGCCGAAGGCAGAGGCTTTAACCCACTGAGCCACCCAGGTGCCCAAATAAAAAGGATTTTTAAAAACTGATTATATAATTCTGTATTTTTTATTATGATATTTGAAATGTTAGATTCCATAAGAAATTTTAGTGTTTATTTTTTATGTTTTTTTCCTTAACTATTTCCTAAACTGTTAGTGATGAGTTGGAAAGAGAACATATTTGTTAAATTTAAACTAGAATTTATTTGCAAAAGGGTGCTGTGTTTGTTTTGTGTAGAAAATAATAGGATTAGAGAAATCTTTTTTTTTTTTTAAAGATTTTATTCATCTATTTGACACAGAGAAAGAGAGAGAGAGATCACAAATAGAGAGGCAGGCAGAGGGAGAGGGGGAAGCAGGCTCCAGGACCCTGAGATCATGACCAAGCCGAGCCGGAGGCAGAAGCTTTATCCCACTGAGCCACCCAGGGGCCCCAAGAAATCTTTTTTAAATCTAGCAGGGAAGAATGAAAGCACATCAGCATTTTGTTAACATTTCTTTATGCTGAAAAGTTAGGTCAGGACCTAACCCAGACCTGAACATTCTTGTGGCTCAATTTTTGTTTTCTTATGCATAATTTTTAAATTGTTACATACATCATTCTAGGTAAAAGATACTAGCATTATAGCAACATCTTTAAAACCCTGGGGGAACATAGACAAGTATCCAGTATTTAAAGACATTTATGTTTTTAGCATAATGGTAAAATTTTAGGGTAATAACCGTAATGACACAATGGTCCTTCATTTTGATGATGGCTGACTGTATTCAGTTTGTGGCAACCAGTACTCTCTTTTCTGGAGATTTTGTGCCTGAAATTTTAAATTATTATTAATTTTGTTTATTTTGATAAGTGGAAATTGTGGGTTTTTTGTTTGCTTCAAAGAGATGGTAGAGACATAAATAGATTGCTTACAAATATTTAAAAATCCATGTTAATTTCCTTGCAGATAAACTTCCTAATGAAACATTATAAAATGAGCCTTTAAAACTATGTGGGTTGGGTTTTTTGTTGTTGTTGTTATTGTTGTTTTTTAAGATTCGTTTATTTTAGGGGTGCCTGGGTGGCTCAGTCGGTTAAGTGGCTGCCTTTGGCTCAGGTCATGATCTCAGGGTCCTGGGATCAAGCCCCACTTTGGGCTCTCTGCTCAGTGGGGAGCCTGCTTCCCCCACTCTCTCTGCCTGCCTCTCTGCTTACTTGTGATCTCTCTCTCTCTGTCAAATAAATAAATAAAATCTTTAAAAAAAAAAAAGATTCGTTTATTTTAGAGAGAATGTGAGTAGGGAGAGGGGCAGAGGAAGAGGGAAAAAGAATCTCAAGCACACCCCCCACTGAGTGAGGAGCCTGATGCAGGGCTCAATCTCACTGCCCTGAGATCATCAACTGAACTGAAACCAAGAGTCGGACACTTAACTGAAGGCACCACCCAAGCGCCCTTAAAACTGTTTTGTTTTTAAAACCTTAAGATTTTATTTATTTATTTATTTGACATAGAGGAGAGAGATCACAAGTAGGCAGAGAAGCAGGCAGAGAGAGAGGGGGAAGCAGACTCTCTGCCGAGCAGAGAGCCTGATGTGGGGCTCGATCCCAGGACCCTGGGATCATGACCTGAGCCGAAGGCAGAGGCTTAACCCACTGAGCCACCCAGGCGCCCCCCTAAAACTGTTTTTTAAAGAAAGTGTTGACCATATTCAGAATTGACTGATATTCTTCTTCTTCTTTTTTTTTTTTTTTAATATTTTATTTATTTGACAGAGAGAAACACAGTGAGAGAGGGAACACAAGCAGCGAGAGAGGGAACACAAGAGAAACACAGCGAGAGAGGGAACACAAGCACCCCTAAAATAAACGAATCTTAAAAAACAACAATAACAACAACAACAAAAAACCCAACCCACATAGTTTTAAAGGCTCATTTTATAATGTTTCATTAGGAAGTTTATCTGCAAGGAAATTAACATGGATTTTTAAATATTTGTAAGCAATCTATTTATGTTTCTACCATCTCTTTGAAGCAAACAAAAAACCCACAATTTCCACTTATCAAAATAAACAAAATTAATAATAATTTAAAATTTCAGGCACAAAATCTCCAGAAAAGAGAGTACTGGTTGCCACAAACTGAATACAGTCAGCCATCATCAAAATGAAGGACCATTGTGTCATTACGGTTATTACCCTAAAATTTTACCATTATGCTAAAAACATAAATGTCTTTAAATACTGGATACTTGTCTATGTTCCCCCAGGGTTTTAAAGATGTTGCTATAATGCTAGTATCTTTTACCTAGAATGATGTATGTAACAATTTAAAAATTATGCATAAGAAAACAAAAATTGAGCCACAAGAATGTTCAGGTCTGGGTTAGGTCCTGACCTAACTTTTCAGCATAAAGAAATGTTAACAAAATGCTGATGTGCTTTCATTCTTCCCTGCTAGATTTAAAAAAGATTTCTTGGGGCCCCTGGGTGGCTCAGTGGGATAAAGCTTCTGCCTCCGGCTCGGCTTGGTCATGATCTCAGGGTCCTGGAGCCTGCTTCCCCCTCTCCCTCTGCCTGCCTCTCTATTTGTGATCTCTCTCTCTCTTTCTCTGTGTCAAATAGATGAATAAAATCTTTAAAAAAAAAAAAAGATTTCTCTAATCCTATTATTTTCTACACAAAACAAACACAGCACCCTTTTGCAAATAAATTCTAGTTTAAATTTAACAAATATGTTCTCTTTCCAACTCATCACTAACAGTTTAGGAAATAGTTAAGGAAAAAAACATAAAAAATAAACACTAAAATTTCTTATGGAATCTAACATTTCAAATATCATAATAAAAAATACAGAATTATATAATCAGTTTTTAAAAATCCTTTTTATTTGGGCACCTGGGTGGCTCAGTGGGTTAAAGCCTCTGCCTTCGGCTCAGGTCATGATCTCAGGGTCTTGGGGTCAAGCCCCGCATGGGGCTCTCTGCTCAGCGGGGAGCCTGCTTCCCCCTCTCTCTCTGCCTGCCTCTCTGCCTGCTTGTGATCTCTGTCTGTCAAATAAATAAATAAAATTTTAATAAATAAATAAATAAATAAATATCCTTTCTATTTAATAATTGACCCCAAAAAGTGGCAAAGGTAGAAGTGGCAAGGAATCCAAAGTATAGACAGGGCAAGAATAAAGCTTAATTAATATGTACTGAGTTTAACTAGATAAAAAGGGAACAAAATAGTGAAAAGGGTTTCTTTAGATAAAAGATCTCTCAAAGTGCCTGGCTGGCTCAGTCGATAGAGCATGTAACTCTTGAACTCAAGGCCGTGAGTTCTAAGCACCACATTTGGTGTAGAGATTACATTAAAAAAAAAAAAATCTCTGGATGCCATAACTCCTGTTTTAGTCTCACAGTTTAAAATACTCGTTGTTTGCATTGAATTATAAAATTTAATAGACTTAGAACTAGGAGAATATAAAATCCAATGTGGGGGCGCCAGGGTGGCTCAGTCGTTAAGCATCTGCCTTCGGCCCAGGTCATGATCTCAGGGTCCTGGGATCGAGCCCCGCATCGGGCTCTCTGCTCAGCAGGGGGCCTGTTTCCCCCTCCCCCACCACCCCCCCGCTACCGTTCCCTCTGCTTGTGTTCCCTCTCTCGCTGTGTTTCTCTCTGTCAAATAAAAAAAAAAATCCAATGTGAATTAGTGTTCATGTATAAATCTGGCCCTTGGCAGAGCAATCTCTTTTTAGCTACGGAGCTTTCAACCACCAAAAGAAGAGTACTTCAAATAGTGTGGCAAATGCAAATGAAACATAAAGAGTTCTCCTGACTTGAACTCCCCAAACGACACTACCTAAAAACACACTAGCTTGCACCATTTACCTTCTAAACTGCCCTCTCAATGCTATTAGTCATTCAACAAATATTTACGGAACTCTTTCTGAAAATCAGTGCTGGTCATGTACAGACCCTCAGGTGGCTTATAATTAATGAAACAGACATGGAAGAAGTAAATTAACTGTAATAAAATGGGGGGTGAAAGTAAGTACTATGTTTCTGAAGTACAATAATGCTGAGGAAAACCAGAAGTTTCACAGAGAAAGGTGGCATTTGAACTGAGCATTCAACAAAGGAGGAATATGCTTTCGAAAAATATAACAGTAGAATGTGGGTTCCAAACTGTAGAGTTCTGGCTAATTTAGGCAGAAAAGGAATTTACCAAAAGAATTTCCTAATTTTAAAGTAGCTCCTAAAATTGATGAGAAATCTAGAGGCTGGAGGTAAACAAAGGTCAGGAAACAAGCTGTTGAGAACTCAGATACAGTAACATAATATAAACAGACCAGACAGGTTGCCATGGTAACTGCCATAGTAAATAATCTCCAACTGTCCCACATCTGTATGTTATTGCCTCAAGATTCAAAGCCCGATAAAGAACATTAATAAATCAATTGGCAAAATCTCAATAAGGTTAGATAATAGTATTCTATCAACGTTAATTTCCTAATTGCAACCATTGTGCTATGACTGTATGAAATTTCCTTGATTTTAGGAACTATGCACTGAAGTGTTTAGGGGTAAAAAGGTATTATGTCTACCATTTACTCTTAAAGATTAAAAAAATCTTTAAGGGGGCCTTGGGTGGTTCAGTTGGTTAAGGATCTGACTCTCCTTTTCATAGTAGAAAATATTTATGTTTCTGATCATACACAGGTTTAAAAATTTGAATCAAAAGAAGGTAACGTTCTATATAATCCCTATGTTTTCCCTATTGCAAACATAGTTAATAGTTTGGTATGTATTTATATTCTTTTAGGATCCTAATACATGCATGTATCTTATAATTTTTACATAAGCACAATATTATCTTTTTCCCCTTAAAAATCTTACCATGATAGCTTTCCAGTTTTATATGGAAAAATGTACATGAAAATGTTAACAGTGATTATTTCTGGACAGTAATTTTATAGGTAATTCTTATTTTCTTCTTGGTATTTTTCTGTCATTTAACAATAGAATGGGTAAAACTTTTAGATTTAGGAGATATTTGTATTGTATACATAAGGAAAGGAAAGGAAACAGATTCTTTTTTGTTGGGGGTCGGGGGGGAGGCAGAGGAAGAGAGAGAATCCCAAGCAAGCTCCACACCCAGAGTGTGAGCCTAATGCAGGGCTTAATTCCACAACCCTGAAATCATGACTTGAGCCAAAATCAAGAGTCGGAACATACCAACTGAGCCACCCAAGTGCCCCAACAGATTAATTTTTACAACAAAAGAAGGTATGTTGAGAGAGGTCATACTTGCGATAAGTCTGGAATTGAAGAAATTACATAATGCTCACCTAATTGAATATTTACAACACCTGTGTAAGATAAACACGCTTGATCACCTTTACAGGTGAGGAAACTGAGGTTTCAGGAAGCTTAAGCAACTTTCAGATACTTTATAACTAATAACTGGGGAGTTGAAAGGTAAGATTCTAACCAGTTTCTGTTAGACTCCAAAACACCCATTATTGACCACCACGAGATTTCTGCCCCCTGAAAGAAAGCTTAAAAAACAACCACACTAGTAGGGGGAAAAGATAAGGAAAGAAAAAAAGGAAAAGAGAGGCAAAAAAGCCGAATTCTTAGCAGGCTTTGAGGAGATATACCCTACTTACCCAGGTCTGTTAACTTATACCAGTACCTTGAAATAATTATTACTATCTGTCTATAATTCTTCAACTCTAATACTTCAGCTTTCAGAGGTCCCGTTCTGCATAAAATCACTGGGGTGCCGTCCACCAGAGTGGACACTGAGCCTCAAGATTTAGCAGCACTTTCCTCTCCCCTCCCTGCCTGCCAGGAAGTCACCTGGAAAACAGATGAGGCACAGACCTGAGCCCCTCTCCCCGCCAACTCTGTGTAAAAACCGTCTCTTTTCGATCCACTTTAATCTTGTAAAATGAAAAATCAACTTGTCTACTTAATTTCTCCTTCCAGTGAATGCAAAATACGTGCTTTTAAAAGAACATTTTCTGGGGGCGCCTGGGTGGCTCAGTGGGTTAAAGCCTCTACCTTCGGCTCAGGTCATGATCTCAGGGTCCTGGGATCGAGGCACACACCAGGCTCTCAGCCTGCCTCTCTGCCTACTTGTGATCTCTGTCAAATAAAATCTTAAAAAAAAATAAAATAAAAGAACATTTTCTGGTCACTTCTTAATTCAATGATTCTCTTGGCTGTAAAGAAGAGAAAAATATTTTTTTTAATTGATAGCAATTGTTTCTACAAATTCATACCAGCATAATAAAGAAGCAGCAAGCCAAAACACAACTTGGAAGTGATGTGAAGATTCGTAAGGGAAAATAGGAAGCCAAGCCCTGTCTTTTGAAAAATACTCATTTGTCATCAAGCTTTGCTCCCGGAAAACTCATATCTTCTTTGGAAGGACTTGAGGTTCATATATCTGTAACAGGGATTAAGCCTTTTTCAGGAAGACTAGGCTTTACTTAGCCCAAATATCAAACAAAGACGTGTTATTTTATTATCAGTCTTGCAGTAAAAGGAAAAAATGAGGGTGGAGTATCTCCATCCTCAATATCATGAAGCCAGCTCCTGAGATATGACCTTTCGATTAACAATAGAACCACTGATTACAAATCCACTATTTAAATGAAACCCACACTGCATTAGACTTTGAGAATGAATATTCACTAAATACTTTAAATTTTCCTAAAATGTAGCTGTTGATGATCTTTTTAAGCCAGATATTATAGAAACCTAAATACGGTGACTAATCATTTCACAGAATACACATGCATTAACAAAATCTCTCAACATTAGTAACTTCCCACAGCTAAATACAGATAGGGAGGAATCACAATACTGATAACCCAAGAATATACAAGAATGTTTGGTAACAGTCCTGTTATCACAATTATGCTTTGCTTAGGTTAATATTAAAATGTGTTTGAAAAAAAAAAAAGTGTTTGCTATCCCTCAACACAAGTTTGACTTGGTACTAAAAGAGTATTGAGGGGCGCCTGAGGGGCTCACTTGGTTAAAGCATCTGCCTTCAGCTCAGGTCATGATCCCAGGGTCCTGGGATAGCGCCCCCACATCCCTGCCCTCCCTGCTCAGCAGGGACTCTGCTCCTCTGCCCCTACCCCTGCTCATGCTCTCTCCATCTCTCAAATAAATAAATAAAATCTTAAAAAAAAAAAAAAAGCATTGATCAGACATATTTGTATCAGTCCTTAATAGTAAGAGGACACAAAGGATTAAGTCTATACAACAGGGATTTCATTCTACATATTTTTTAACTTCCCTGCTGTTTGCACATATGAATGACATGACAGGGACTGGAGGGAACAGTGTCCCTGGGAGTGCTATTTTTACAGAAATTGTCTTTAATTTAATTGTTAAATTGTTAATTTAAGGCTCTTAAATTGTTTAATTTAAGGCTGATGGACAAATTGGTTGGTCAAATTCTAAAACAGCATCCTAGCAACATCAGGATATAATTAAGCACATCGATTTTGTTCCTTGTCAACATCCTTTGGCACCCATTCAAAAGTGAAATATTATGTTTTCTTTTAATTTCTTATTTAAATTCAATTAGCCAACATACAGTACATCATTAGGTGCAGATGTAGTGTTCAATAATTTATCACTTGCATATAATACTCAGTGCTCATAACAACTGCCCTCCTTTATGTCCATCACCCAGTTACCCCATTCCCCCTACCTCCCCTCCAGCAACCCTCAGTTTGTTTCAAAAGTGAAATATTATCTATAGCAATTATCCATGAACTGCTCCATGACACCTTTATAGAAAATTTTCAAACCAACAAAGTTGTTTTTATTTCCATCCAAGAGAAAAAAAATTAACAGTATTAAACCCTTTGCTCTTGACACCTCAACACACACACACGTGCACACACACACACAGGCACGTGCACACCCACATACACAAATGGCTTCTAATGAAAGAAAATGAAATTTCAAAAAGAATGAACCCAATGTCCCAATAAGCTCATTAGTAGTGTGTATATGTATAGAATGTATAGCATGTAGTAGTATGTATAAAAAAGAAATAATTATGTGTCACTATGGTCAGTATTATTTCTCCCTTTGATATTTCAAAGTGCATCAGGAAACAATGACATCTGAATAGAAAACACATTTTCAACCACTTAATTTCTCTTTTATAAAAGTCTAGAGGGGGTGCCTGGGTGGCTCAGTCAGTTTAAGTGTCCAACTCTTGATCGCAGCTCAGGTCTTACTCTCAGTCATGAGTCTGAGCCCAGCATTGGGGCTCCCCAACTACGCTGGGCTTGGCACCTACTTAAAAAGAAAAAAAGAAAGGTCTAGAGGGGTGCCTGGCTGACTCAGTTGGCAGAGCATTCAATTCTTGATTTTGGGGTTGTGAGTTCAAGCCACATGTTGCAGATAGAATTTACTTTAAAAAAAAAAGTAAAACAAAACAAAAACATCTAGAAAGTCATGCTGTATGTGGGTAGGACCAAATGATCTATATAGCCTCTCTAAAGCTCACTTCGAAAATAATCACTACTGTTCCTAGAGAAAACAGGAGAAGCCCAATGGCTTAGTAACTAATTCCCCCAGAAAACAGACCTGGTGGTCTTGAATTATGAGCTTGCCCTTTCTCATCCTAGCATCAGTTAAAACAAATATGGTGACACTATTAAGAAGGACAACAACTGGAAACCATTTATGCAAGTGGTGCATAGCCCCCACTCCATAAATAAATAAATAAATAAATAAATAAATAAATAAATAAATAAAACAAAACCAACTCTCTGAGTAAATATATGTAATAAACTATCTTCTTTAAAAGAAAAAAAAGAGGAAATAAGGTGATCTTAGTCAAGAGTCCCAAAATGTACATATACCTGGTGATTCATGAAGATTTCTCAAAAATATATGAAAAGAATTTTTAAGCTTCAGATAATCAATGTCCAAACTCTTTCCCAAAAGCCATCCTAGAAAGTACTTGAGGATCGGCAACCCCTTCTCAGCCATTTTCACCCTGACTGTGATGCATTCCCTGAGCAAGCAAAGGGATAATTTTACATATAGGTATAGATTTTGAGAAAATGTAACTCCAAAGACCGAGTAATGAGTCCTTTCGAAAGTCATGAAGTTTCCAATTCTTTACTTTCTACAAAAGTGAAGGAAGACCCAATCCAATTGTCAGCTGACAGATCATTTAAAAAAATGTATAATAATGATTTTGGTATGTAATTAGAAAGGTATTCAAAGAATTGAGTGACACATATGATAAAACTCCACCTATTACCATCTACTAATGTTTCTCAGTCCTTACACTTATAAAAATAAAAATTAGGAAGAGAATTGATTCTGAATCCTATCTCATTCAGGAATAAGCATATTCATCCATGGATACCTGCATAAACTCATTAGGGAAAAAGAGATTCATTTACAATAAAATTTCACTTTTACGTGTAACAATTGCTAATCTAAATAAATTGTATATTAATCAAAACAATCTTGATTCAACCAAAAAGAAAAAAAGTTTACACCCAAGCCCTAAGGTTACAAGATTTAAAAAAAAAATCAAAATTTGTTACAGGGAAGCAGAAGTGATTGCTAAAAAGTTTTCAGGTTTGAAAATATGTTACATTGGATAAAATTCTACAGACGATGTGGAATAAAAAGAAGGAAAAAGGAGCGCCTGGGTGGCTAAGTGGGTTAAAGCCTCTGCCTTCAGCTCAGGTCATGATCTCAGGGTCCTGGGATCGAGCCCCACATTGGGCTCTCTGCTTAGCAGGGAGCCTGCTTCCCCCACTCTCTCTCTGCCTGCTTCTCTGCCTACTTAGATCTCTCTCTCTCTGTGTCAGATAAATAAATAAAATCTTTAAAAAAAAAAAAAAGAAGAAGAAGAAAATAAATCTTCTCACTGCTAAAGAGATTATTAATGTGATTTTTTAATAGATGATGGTGAATATCAAATCACTATAGTATTTAGACTCCATCCAGGTATAAAAATGATGTGACAATTCTATCTAAAATGTCAAATACAGGGGCACCTGGGTGGCTCAATCATTTAAGTGTCTGCCTTCAGCTCAGGGCATGATCTCAGGGTTCTGGGACTGAGCCTCACGTCAAGCTCCCAGCAGGAAGAAGCTTCAGCAGGAAGTCTGCTTCTCCCTCTCCTCTCCTCTCTCTCTCTCTCTCTCTCTCTCTCTGAAACAAATAAATAACATCTTTAAAAAGTCACATTTACGCTTAATTAAAATGTCAAGTATACAATATGCTGGAAATTTTATGTTCCAAAACCATCTGAACCATTGATCAAAAATACTAGCTGTAAATGTTAAAGTACAGGTGATATATAATTTATTACAAAAATATTAAGCAGAATACTAGCAAAAAGTGTCAATAATGAAAACATGTAAGTAGTATAATGGTCAGTGAGAAGAGCAGGCCTCAAAACAGTAAATATTGGCAAGGATAAAGATGC
The DNA here is from genome assembly GCA_028646535.1 of Procyon lotor. Taxonomy (NCBI): domain Eukaryota; kingdom Metazoa; phylum Chordata; class Mammalia; order Carnivora; family Procyonidae; genus Procyon; species Procyon lotor. The sequence continues at coordinate 59,886 of JAQQSY010000044.1, forward strand.
CAAAATAGTTTGAGGAGTGGTCTGCAGCAAGGGAAAGGGCCAACTCCAATACGAAGAACCAATTTTTTTTTATTTTAAAGACTTTATTTTTAAGAAATCTCTACACCCAACGTGGGACTCAAATTTACAACCCTGGGATCAAGAGCTCCACGCTCTACTGACTGAGCCCACCAGGCGTCCTTTACAAGAGCCAATCTTTTTTTTTTTTTTTTTTAAATTTTATTTATTTGACACAGAGAGAGAGATCACAAGTAGGCAGAGAGAGAAGGGGAAGCAGGCTCCCTGCTGAGCAGAGAGCCCGATGCGGGGCTCGATCCAGGACCCTGAGATCATGACCTGAGCTGAAGGCAGAGGTTTAACCCACTGAGCCACCCAGGCGCCCCTACAAGAGCCAATCTTAAAGCAATTTTCTTTTAGGACACTTAGGCACGTTTTGTTTCTAACCAAATTTACTTCAGGCTTTCGGAAAAGGAGGAAATACAGCCTAGAGGCTGTCAAGTGTGAACTTTAATAGGCCCTCACTCTGTCTGGCTGACACAATGAGGGTGACTCCTTTCAGCAAGCAGGAGGGAGCAAGTGCTTTAGAAACCTGCCAGCAACTTGGATTTGACATCTTTTCTTCTTCCAGGTTCACAGTAAACTTGACCATCAAAGTCAGAGATTTCCCTTTTACCGAAATAGTAGCAATGAAAATGTCAAGAGCATCCAGGAGTAATTATTATTCCACCAAAGGACTTACATTATTGTTTGTAAAGCAGAAGTTTGGTCGGGGGAAAAAAATTACCTCCAAGTTCTTTCTCTCCTTAATGCCGCTAAATAGCTGCCTTATCTTTTACTGGACATAAATAATTCAGAAATGACTAAAAGCAGCTACCATGTGAACATGGAGCAAGAAAGCAAAAACCTGCTGCCATCCACAATAATTGAATATGGTATCAGTATTACTTTAAACCCTCATTCCCATTTTGGCACATGAGGAAAACACAAATGTGTGAAAGGATCATACAACAGTCCACCACACATCCCTTTTGAAATCTCAAATCACTCCAGAGGCAGTTTAGGGAAGCAGCTGAAAAAACAGTTCTGGAATCCAAATGCCTGGGTTGAATCCAGGCTTGGCGATTTCCTGATTGCATAATAATGGATACATTAGTTAACTTAACCTCTCCTAACTGTGAGTTTTCTAACTGTGCCTCAGTTTTCTCACCTCATGCTAAGTGCTCAGTAAATGTGAGATACTAGGATTACTACAAGAAGGAAAAAAGAAAAAGAAATTCCTAGGACTGCCAATAGGCTTTAAACTCCCTCTCTGCTAGTAGCTCATCAAAAAAAGTCAGTAATACCAAAAAAAAAAAAAAGTCAGTATTAATACTAACAAATCCAGTATTTTTTTTTAAATTAATGACTATATCCAGGGCAATACCAGGCTTCTAGTGGATATTCAATGAAGATAATGCGCCTTATGATATGCTTACCCAAACTCCATAAACTTAGGGTTCATGCTGCCTACAGACAGAATGATTTAAGCGCAAGAAACTAGCAGACACAACGTGCTCAGCGAAGTTCCCTTGCTGTGTGACTTGTCTCGAAGTTGTTTAGTTTAATTTTGTCTTGATTTCCATTTACCAGTCATGTGTGTGTAGTGGTCCAAAGTGGAAAACAAAAGGCGTAAACAGTATTAAATTCTGGAGTTAGGTAACTAACTGGTCCTTACACGGCTAAACCTCTATTATGAATTTTTTTCTTTCTGATCATTTCAATTACTCTCCGTTTGGGGCACTAATGCAACATGGAACATGAGAACATGGAGGCCTCGGGCAGGGCAATCAATCTTGTCCCACTTAATCATTAGGCACCAAGAATAGTATTCTTAGCAAGCCTAAAGAGGACTGATAGTTCAGAATCTAAGAAGTGGAAGGAACTTAGAGGTCACAAACCAAACCAAAATCAAGGAGTAATCCCTTCCAACGTCTTTTAGTGCAACTTGGACAAGACGAGGGCAGGGGTAACAGAGATGGAAGTGCTGGTGGCCGCAGCTCTTGGTGGGGGCCCAAGGGTCGGGCCACACATTCCCACCCGCTGACACACCGAACCATGAAACTGGGCAGTGAAAAAAATCCCAAAAGAAAATATAAGATGGAGTTCTTTTTAAGGCTAGCTAAAAAGAGATAAAAGCCTAAAATGTTAATAGAATTGGTTACAATATTGGCATAAATCAAAAAACATATTATTTCCTCTCTACACGATATAGCACCATTTTACTCAATTTAGTTCCACAGAGATGAGTAAGATAGAAGCACCTTCATTCACTCAATTCAAGAAGTTAATGACACTTCACTCAGTACCAAAAGTACTGCTACTGCAGTTACAGTGAAGACTGATCCCGGCACCCGGAGTGTCTACCTTGTTCTCAGTAAAGTGATGACTGGTTCACAGAAATATAAGAGATAGAACAGAGTTGAATCAAAAGCAGCAAAAGCTTAGGCAAGTCAATTAACTGGGATAAACCACAAGACTCCGGACTTCAGGAACCAAACTGAGGGTTACAGAAGGGGGGGCGGGTGGGGGGATGGGGTACACAGGTGATGGTATTAAGGAGGCACGTGTTGTGACGAGCACTGCGTGTTACATGCAACTACTGAATTGCTGAACACTACATCAAAAACTAATGATGTACTATGTTGGCTAACTGAACATAATTTTTTAAAAATGAAGATTTTATATATAAAATAGATATAAAATGATGTTATTGTAAAGTTTAAACAACCTTAAGTTGTTTAAGAAGTTGTAATCAAGTTATATATACATATATATATGCAATATATACAATTGAGCCTGTATACCTTCCAGGATAGGGGTGCCATGGAAAAATCTATATAGAACTTTGGATTCCCTAAAAACTTAACTACTAATAACGTACTGCTGACCAGAAACCTTACCAATAACATAAACAGTCGATAAACATATTTTGTATGTTATATGTATTAAATACTGTATTTACAATAAAGTAAGCTGGAGAAAAGAAAACATTAAGATCATGAAGAGAAAATACATAACAGTATCCAAAAAAAAAAAAAATCCCCATATAAGGCCCCATATAAGTGGACCTGCAAACCCATCTTGTTCAAGAATCAATTGTATAAAGTTGTTATAAGGACAAATATGTTATATAGGGTACACTAGATTGATCTGCATTTCCATCATTCCTGCTAAACTGAACCTAAAAATTTCTTCATACCACAATCAAATTTTACTTATTTACCTTAATCCTAACCAGGTTAAATATGTTACACTTAATTTTAAGTTTACTAATTTTTTTCAAGCTTTGTATTTCTGTATACAATTACTATCCTTAGGGACATCTTACCTACCTGGAGTGTGCTTAAGACACTCCAAACATTTCAGGAGCAGGAAATTTTCCCTTAACGAAAAACTTTTTTTTAATCCATGCACATGAGAATTCAAATATACAACAGTTTTGTGATACACATGTTAACATAACAGAACAGCTCATAAAGAGACTGTACTGAAACCCCTTTGGCCAGTATCAGTGGATTAAGAGTTTGCTTATCATTCCCTACTCAAGCCATAAGAAGTGTTCTATGAACGTGTGAATAAGGTCGATCACACTGCTATTAAAATTCAGACCTGACTGCTGAAATATCTATTTTCAGATTGAAAATTTTTAAAAACGAAGGCCAGTGACCCCTGATGTCTATACATATATAATAAAAGAGAACTATGCATCTGATCCCGCCCTAAAATACTATGGAGTCCAGTTCATCGGGGGTATTCTTTCATTCAGTAAACCTTTATTATCCTACCATGTGCTAGGCCTTGCACAGTGAACACAACCCCCCCCCAAAAAAAAACTCTTCCCTCCTAATAACGGGAATGTCTGCCAGTACTGTAAGGCTGCCCAAATTCAGCTCCTCCAGACCAAGCCCTAGCCACACCCTCACCCCGTAAGGGTCAATCACATGGACACCCCACCCGAATCCAACGGGCGCGCTAGCCTTGCAGCCCTGACACACAGCCTCGGCCCTGGGTTCTTAGCTATCCTGAGTCTGGACCCCTCGGGCCTCTGGAAAAGGCCCGCCGCCACTCCTGCCCCAGCCCCGGGTGGAGGTAGCCGGTGGCTCACCCCTAAACGCGCCACGTGCACACCCGGCGCGCGCCCCCGCCGCCCTCCACCCGTCCCGCGCAGGCGCAAGCGCAGGCGCGGCCGCTGCCCCGCTCGCGCGCGCCCCGCAAGCCGCTTGCGGCTCCTGCCTCGCGGCCCGCCCGTATCAGCCCCCGACCCCACCAGCCGACGCCTCTTACCGGCGCTCTGGCCCCGGCGCCCCGGCCTCCTGGCTCCCGGCGGCCGCCTCGCGGGGCGCCTCCTCCTCGGCCGCCGCGGCCGCCTCGGAAGCCACGGCCGCGACCCCGGCGGCCGCCACTGTCCCCGCCGCCGCCGCCTCTTGCCACTGCCGTTGCGGCTCCCGCCCGGTCGCGGTCCCCGCCCGGCCGGTCACGGCCGGGCCGGCGGCCGCGGCCGCCCCGAGCTCCTCGCTCCGCCTGCATCTGGCCGCCGCCGGCGGTGCTGAGCGCGCGGGAGCCGGGCCGCCGCGGAGACGCCCTGGCCCCACCGGAAACGGGTCGCTCGAAGGAGCCGCAAGCGTCGGGCCCCCAGTGGTGGCGAGCGCGGGGTGCGGGGCCGGGGATGGAAACCGGCCGCGGCGGGGGCGGGGCGGCCCGAGGCCTGGCAGGTGGGGCGGAACCGAGGCCCGGGGAAGGCTGGGGCTTCAGAGGAAAAGGCCCGACGTGGGAGCGGTGGGGGAAACGGTCGGTGTGGGGGAGGGCCTGTGGCTTAAGGATGGGTTATAAATGGATGCGTTAAACTGTTTGTGTAATAGGAACTCGTTTTTGTTAAAAAGAAGGAAAATGAGGATATGAATGTATTTGCGTTTTTAAAAAAATCGAAAACGTATATACCAAAATGTAATCAGAGGTTAACTGTACGGTGAGACTCCCAGTGGGTTAATTTTTCCTTTTTTCCCCGTTTAATCTCCTGATTTTCAAGAATGAATGTGTTATAATTACTAAAATTATTCAGAATTCAGGGATCAGGAGGAGGTGTGGAAGAAAAGGTGGGTGGGCCTCAGGTGAGAGGTGTGGCATACAGCAAGCAACAGGGATAGCACAGTGCAAAACTGGTAATGGATGGAAGGGCTCCCAAGACCTTGAGACAACTTTTGTAGAAATGTCTACTTTAGCTCACACTTACTGAGCATGTGAATGTTTAATTCTGTCAAACCTGTTAGGTAGGTGCTACTCTCCTCCTTACTTTGCAAATGAGAAGCAGCCCTAGAGGTTAAACAACTTGCCTTACATGGTAGAACTGGCATTTTAACTCAAGCAGGCTCACTCCAGTCTATTCTTGTCTGTGTCTGTGTCACTTATTTAGTAGAAATTTTTAAGATTCATCCATGATTTCGTAATTATATTCTTGTTCATTACTATGTAGTAGTCCTTTTTTTTTTTTTTTTTGTCCAATGTATTCTTTTAGGCAGGGAGAAGAAGGGCAATTGGTTATATGGATATGTGGAAGCCATTTTTTAACTTTGTATTATAGAAATCACCTAAAATTTTTTAAAAAGGCTAAAACTCCCATCATAAAAAAAGGGGGAGGGCTTTTTTACCCCCTTCCCAGTCCTTTCTTATATCCATATATACTTAACACTATTCATTGCTTCTAATTGTCTACTCTATGCCAGACACACTACTTGGTCCTGGAGATTTAAAAAAAAAAGAAAAATAATAATAATAAAAGAAAGAAAAAAAAATAGCCATTGTCCCTGCCTTTAAGTAGTTCACTTTCCACTTTCTCTAAGGAGGATAAACTTGTAAATAGTGTGCTGAGTGCAGTGAAAGGTTCAAGGTGATGGCCCAAAGGAAGAAAGAAAAAAAAAACCAAATGCCTAAATGAGTAGTTCAAGGCCTCATGAGAAGTAGACCCTTGAGCCAAGGCCTAATGGTTAAGCAGGAATTTGCGAGGTTAATAAGTGGGATATAGGAGCTTTCTAGACAGAGGGAACCACTGAAGGATTATGAATTAGAGAAAACAACCTTAAACATAGTGACACAGAGCATGGTTCTGAGTACCTCCTACATAACACTTCATTTAAACCTCACAGCAGCCTTATGAGGTTGTACTAGTGTCAGTCCTGTTTTACAGATGAAGGATCTAACAAAGGAACTTCCACAACCACACAGCTAGTAAGTAATTGGATTGGAACCTTGGGCAGTCTGGCTTCAGAGTCTATGCTGTTAACCACTAAGAAAATCATTCTGTAGAGGAGAATTAGAATCATAGGCAGAGGAAACTACTGGAATAGTCCCAGCCTCAAATGATTAGGGCCTAAGTGAAGTTGTGTGCCAAGGAGGCACATAATGGGAGAACTGATAGGACCTCATGACTACTTAGTTCTAAGTGGGGTCTGAAGGAGGTGAGCCTGAGTTTCTTGCTTGGTGGTAGTTAATGATGGCGCTAGTCAAGAGAGGGAATACAGTGTTGGGGGAGATGTGTCAGGGAAAGTTGTCAGATTAACAGTATTTTTTAACGTTGTATATTTTCCTGTGTTACTTCATTGACTTAATAACCAACAATTTCTGTCAGTGGACATTATTCTCACACAGTACATCAAATTTTTCTTTTCCCTCTCCACTGATCCCCAGCCTTGCCCTTTGTTTTATTCCTCCACACCCTATTTTCCTCATTTTTTTTTCCATGTCTGTACTTGTCAAATTAAGGCTGTCAGTAGCACCCAGGATTAAGTTATTCATCCCCATGCTCAACTCTCAAAATCAACAGTCCCACCTCTAGATAAACACTAAACAGGAAGGTGAGAGTACTAACAACAAATGTATCCTTTTCCCTGTGCACCATAAAGGAGCTAAGAGGAGATACAGATAGGAAAGGCATTTTTAAGAATGCATTGGACAGGGGTGCTTGGGTGGCTCAGTCGTTAAGCGGCTGCCTTCAGCTCAGGTCATGATCTCAGAGTCCTGGGATTGAGCCCCACATTGGGCTCCTTGCTCGGCAGAAAGCCTGCTTCTCCCGCTTCCATTCCCTCTGCTTGTGTTCCCTCTCTCGCTGTGTTTCTGTCTGTCAAATAAAATCTTAAAAAAAAAAAAAAAAGAATGCATTGGACAGGGTGCCTGGGTGGCTCAGTCAATTAAGCGTCTGCCTTTGGCTCAGGTCATAATCCCAGGGTCCTAAGATGGAGTCCTGAGCTCCCTGCTCAGTGGGGAGTCTGCTTCTCCCTCTGCCTCAAATAAAATATATTTTTTAAAGGTTTTATTTATTTATTTGACAGAGATCACAAGTAGGCAGAGAGGCAGGCAGAGAGGTGGAAACAGGCTCCCTACTGAGCAGAGAGCCTGATATGGGGCTCGATCCCAGGACCCTGAGATCATGACCTGAGCCGAAGGCAGAGGCTTAACCCACTGAGCCACCCAGGCGCCCCTCAAATAAAATCTTAAAAAAAAAAAATGCTGGGGCACCTGGGTGGCCCAATGAGTTAAGGCTTCTGCTTTCAGCTCAGGTTATGACCTCAGGGTCCTGGAATCGAGCCCCACTTTGGGCTCTCTGCTTAGCAAAAAGCCTGCTTCCCTGTCTCTCTGCCTGCCTCTCTGCCTACTTGTGATATCTCTCTATCAAATAAATCTTAAAAAAAAAAAAATGCTTTGGACAACCTGGACCCCCATTCCCTGTGTGGCCAGGAACTATTATGTTTTGGTACATTATCTCTTCCTAAGTCTACATTCAGTGACATAAAGTTGATACTTGAAATGGGTTACAGTAGGAATTTTTACACCACAGAAATTGGCAAATACTTGTAAATCAAGGCTTTGTTGGAGGTGAGGGCAGAACCAGTTGTTAAATATTTACCAGCACACCCACCAGTTGGGGCTCTCACCATGATGAAGATCCACATATTAATCTCAAACCAGACAACATAAATCAAGGTTTCGACCTTGGCTCACTTAGGGCTGGATGATCTTTATGGTGGTGACTCTTCTTGTCTATTATAGAATGTTTAACAGCATCTCTGGCCTCTACCCACTAGCTGTTAATCTTCTAGCAACACCTCTCCTGCCCCAGTTGTACAACCAAAGATGTCTCCAGTTTTTGCCAAATGTCCCCTGATGGGCAAAACCATCCTGGGTGAGAACCACCAGCAAAAATTGATTTAACTATATAACTATCCCACAAAAAGCTCCAAAATTATGATTGAAAAGATAGACTTGTTTGTGGACAATAAGAGCTAACATTTTAACACTTACTTTGTGCCTCTCACTATTCCAAGCACTTTAAATGTACTAACTTTCCAATCTTCAGAACATTCCTATCAGGTAAATACTATTATTATCGCTATTCTACAGATAAGAAAACTGAGTCACAAAGGAGTTAAATAATTTGCTCCAACTAATAAGTGACAGAGTGGGATTCACACCCATTCAGTCTGGTTTCAGAATATGTGTTCTTAAGTCAATGCTGCAGATGCCACCAGATGTCCCGAGACTAGATTACTCTACTGTTTGCCATCTTTCCATTTAAGATTTTTTTCAGTTCAGCCAGGAGTGTTTAGATATGGCGAATTTTGAGATCCCCCTGCTAACACTTCCTAACTGGAGGGACACCTCTAGCTGAAGTTCTTTTAATCAGGATGTTCTGTATGCTTTCTTCTTTGATTTTGATTCACATGGAAAAGGGATCTATCATCAAGAATAAAAATGGCAGGGGCGCCTGAGTGGCTCAATGGGTTAAAGCCTCTGCCTTCAGCTCAGGTCATGATCTCAGGATCCTGGGATTGGGGCGGGGGGGGGATCCTGCTTCCCCCTGTCTCTCTGCCTGCCTCTCTGCTTACTTGTGATCTCTCTCCCTCTGTCAAATAAAGTCTTAAAAAAATAAATAAATAAAAATGGCCTTCTTGCATTGCAAGGAACCAGAGAGGCCTTTTGATTTTATAAATAACAAAGGGAAGGAAGATTATCTGCTATTGCTTTGACTTGATGGACCTGATTTTAAACATATGCCATTGCATGAATAAAAAATTCAGTTTCCCTTAGGTAGTATTCATGAGATATCAAAAAGAAAGTGCTGAATTACATAGGTGGCTCCTTTCAAAAATAAACTGGACTTTTTGCATATTTTTAAATATATGTGGCTTGATTTATTTAAAAGAAAAAAGAGGCAGCTAATTCCTTAAAGCAATAGTTCTCAAAATGTGGACCAGCAGCATAGCATCATAGAAACTTGTTAGAAATGCACATTCTCACCCCAAATCAGAAACTGGGTATGAGGCCCAGCAATCCTTGGTTTAACAACCATGCTCCCATCAGGTGGTTCGGATACATGCTCAGATTTGAGAACCACTGCACCAAGGTAGTACTTGAGCCTCCAAACATCATAATTCCAGGAAACCACATAATTCCTTGCCTGACACCATAGAGCTCATAAGCTCTTTTTGCTTGATGAAAGTGGATGTTATGATAGGACAAAAAATAATTTAAAGATAGTTTAAAAGCATCGTCCCTTTGCCAATAAATTTTCATGGAAAAAAATTATCTTCCTGATTCTTCTCATCATAGGCAGATCTTCTACAGTTTTGTTGATTTCTGACACTTAGTATATAAACAGTGCAAATTGGAAACCATCGATAAGGTCTTTCAGAAGAGGTCTTTGTATTTCGTAGGTGTTTTTGAACAGCTGCAGCCACTGTGGAGGGGTGCTCGAGGCTGCAGGGCCTTTGGAAGGAGCTCTGATTTCAAGCCAGAATCCCCAGCCTCTATCTGGTTAGGACATGGGCAAGTAAACCACCTGCCAGGTCACAACAGTGCCCCGGCCCCTGGAGTTGGAGTCAGGAAACCACCAAAAATGAATGAGGCAAGCTCCAGACATGGAGAATTCATGACTTGGCCTCTCCATCTCTCTCCTTACCCCCACTCTCAGCTGCTGACCTTGCTTTCTATTTCACAGAGAAAGAGAAGCACTCAGAATTTCCACCACGGCCGTTACTCACAGCCTCTCTTTATCAGCGCCCCTCTACCCTGCTGTTACTACAAAGGTCTCTTTTATACACCCCATGAAATCTAGCACAGTAGTGAACATAATATGTTTTTTAAAACTTGTGTTATCAGCAATATTGTAATAGCTTTGTATGGTGACAGATGGGAACAACACTTACCATGGTGAGCATTTCAAAACGTATAGAACTGTCAGATAACTATGTTGTATACCCAAAACCAGTATAATATTGTATGTCCCCTATACTTCAGTTAAAAATAATAAATACATGTTAGAAATTTTAAAAAAGCATGCATTACCTTAAAATTCTGATCCAGATATTATTGCTTCAGCGACATTAAGAAGTCATTTCTTAATCACCATGTATGTTTGGACAGCGTTCTATCAATCAAAAGAAGTTAGACCTACTTTAAAAATACAAACAAAAAGGCAAATTCAGAACCTGTTTTACTCACACGTTCTGTCACTGGAAGTTCTCCCTGATATCTAACCCAATGCCACCAAGTGTGTTTAAGCTTACTTTCTCCTGATTTATCCTTGAAAAGGAAGGGGAAGGGGATAGGGCAGCTCATGAATACTCTATCTAACAACATGAGCTGGTTATGATGTACTGGTATCATTGGATTGTAGACACTATTAAAGTTTCCACTATGTTTGCTATAGAAACAGTGAAGCCTGGTTCAAGCCTAAAGCCTCTCAGAGAAAAGGTATTTCAGAAAAGCAAGGTCTAAGCTCATGTCATACAAAACTCAGAAGTCATCAAGGCCACTCCACAGGAAAAGAATTCATGTGATACGCAGTGTTACCTTTTTCGGTTTTTGCATTGGTTTATTTCCTTTGTATAATTTACTGACAACAAAGAAGCAAGAAGCAATCTGCCAGAGTTGGGAACAAGGACAATTTTATTGTTCTGGGATCGTTTGCCTTCTGTTTGGTGGTGGAAAATAAACCAGGGGTGATTATTTGCTCTCTGCTGATGTTGGCACCCTAGAAATAAACATACTCTCTACAAAGTGGGGAAAATGGAAACTTTCGTTTGTTTTTAAAGATCTTATTTATTTATTTGAGAGAGAAAGAGAGAGCATGCACAAGTGGGGAGGGGCAGAGGGAGAGAAAATCTCGAGCAAACTCTTCACCAAGTGGAGACCCCAATGCAGGGCTCCCTCTTACGACCAGGAGATCATGACCTGAATTGAAATGAAGAGTCAGCCGCTCAGTCAGCTGAGTGCCCCAGGAATAACAAAGTGCCCCAAGGAATAACTCTTACTGGTTTTTTGGGTTGTGGAGGAAAATGAAATGTAAATGGTTACCTGAGGAGTGAGAATTCATGAGTTCTTATTTGGTTACTCAAACTTTAAAAGTTCCCATTTTCCAGGGGTGCCTGGGTGGCTCAGTTGGTAAAGTGTCTGCCTTCAGCTCAGTTCATGATGCTAGGGTCCTGGGTCGAACCCTGCATTGGGCTCCCTGCTCAGTGTAGAGCCTCCTTCTGCCTCTCCCTCGGCCCCTCCCCACCGTTCACGCTCTCTCTCCCTCTCTCTCTCTCTCTCTTAAATAAAAAAATCTTTTTAAAAAATAGAATAAAAATCAATAAAAAATAAGTTACTCTTCCATAAACATAATCTTTTACTCAAAAACCTTTTAGTGGGTCAGAAGTTTGTTGTGGAAGACTATTACACCTGAAACTCAGTTTTCACACTCAACAATCATCCACACCAAAAAAATCAAAACATCAGTCATGGAACCTACCTCATGTCCAATATGCCATGTTGAATGTGACAAGATTGGTCAATTCCCACCAGCTTAAGAATCAGGAAAAATCATCCTCTCAAACATGAGGCAGGGGAAAAATGGAATGAAGAGAGAAAAGCAAACCTGGAAAGGAAGTATGTATTAAGTTCAAACAGGAGAAATAAAAATAACTCAAATGTCCTTGGAGGCAGAGGGGAATCCAAATGTTATTGCACATTTCAGTTGGTAAATCCCAATTTTAACAGCACCATGATAAGCTACTGTTCCCCTTCTCTGGGAAGTTCAGAAATTATCCTCAGTCTTGCTATTTAAATATAGTTCATGGGTAAGCAGAGCCTCAGGAATTTTTGAGAAATGTGGGATTGCAAACTCCACCCTTCCGTAGCTTCAGTAAATCTTCCGGGTAATTCATACGAAGCAGGTTACATTTTGAGAAGCATTGATTCTAGTTCTGGGGATTTCTTCATTTCCAACGTGTATTAATGCAAATACCGGCCATCTCTTGACTGCACCTTGAGTTTTGAGGATCTAGAGAGGTCACTAGTTTCCCACACTGGCTGCACAGAAGAATCACCTCAGGAATTTCAAACCCCCTGTGATGCCCAAGTCTCTCCCACATAGACTCCTGTTCACATCCAGGGCATGTGGGGGGAGGAGGGGCGTGTTCCTGGAGCTCTTCTTTCAAGAGCTCCCAGATGGTTCTTTTTTTTTTTTTTTAAGATTTTATTTATTTATTTGACACAAAGAGAGAGATCACAAATAGGCAGAAAGGCAGGCAGAGAGAGAGGGGGGGAAGCAGGCTCCCCACTGAGCAGAGAGCCCGATGCGGGGCTCGATCCCAGGCCCCTGGGATCTGACCTGGGCCGAAGGCAGCCGCCCAACGACTGAGCCACCCAGGCGCCCCCCAGATTGTTCTAATGAGCTGCCTGTGACAAGATCCACTTCCCTAGACTAACCCTTCATTTTATAATAATTAAAACTGCAAACTGACACCAGATTAGCACTTAGTGGTTTCCCTACATTACCTTACCTGGAAGTCCTCAAAACATATCTGTAAGGTGGGGAGAGCAGATATTGTTATATTCGCTTAACAGTTGAGAAAACCGAGGGTTCAAAATTGGCTGAGAGCTGCTTCTATTACACTGACTGCCTGAGCAGCCAACTCACGGCTGTTTCTCTGGCTGAGGATAGAGAGAAGTTGAGGTCTGAAATTCATACAGCGTCCAGTATTTGCCATTGCAAGTCTATAGGTAAAGCTCGAAAGCATTTTATAGGGTACATCATTAGTTGCAATCTCTTCATTTTATAGGTGGGGAAACTGAGACCCAGAGATTTGTGTCAAATCACAAGATTCTAGCCGAAATGTAAACTCAGATCACCATACTCCTGGTTCAATATGTTTCCCATGAAACTGCATTTCCCAAGTGTGACCGACAGATGCCACAGGATACCAGCAGATGTTCCCCTGAAAAAGCTTATGTGCTAAGCCGCCGCTGTGCTAAACCAAATTAAATAGTGTCCTTGACCTCACGACCTCTCAGCCTGAGAGCTTCCTGCTTTAGTGGTTGGGAACAATTTGTTATGCCCCTGAAGGTGAGCATCAACTACCAGAACTAAAGGGAAAAATATCATTAGCACCGTGAAGCCCCTAAAACAGCCAGTTCAAGGTTGTGAGAGTATTGTCTCATCACCGTATTCCACGTTGTCCCTTTATAGACCGCACCTCAGGTCCATGCCCACCACAGGAGTCATTTTCATATCCTTCAGCCAGGTGGCTGCTTTGTAATGAATGTTCCCCTGCGTCAGGGTCTGTGTGAAACACCTAATGAGGATTATCTTGCTTAATCCTGAAAACAACCGAATGAGGTAAACTCTTCGTGTCCCCACTTTTAAGCTTAAACATCCAAGACTTAAAAGAGGTTAGGTGACATGTCCAAAGTCAGACAGTAAACAACATAACTAAGGGATTTTTTGGTTTTTGGTTTTTAAAGATTTTATTTTTTTAAGTAATCGCTACACTCAACATGGGGCTCAAACTCACAACTCTTGAGATCAGGAGTGGCACGCAGCACCAACTGAGCCAGCCAGGCGCCCCTGGAGCTAGGTTTTCAACCTGACAGCTGCCCAATCCCAGATTCGCTATAGGATTCAGAGACCACGTTGTCACTACAGATGATCTTTTTTCCATTTATCAAAGTGTTTATTCCTTTTATCACAGAGAGCCTTTTTTTTTTTATTTTTAGGAATTGTGGGGTTTAGCAAATCTAAAATGTGCAAGGCAGGCTAGAGGACTGGAAATTCCAGCAGGAGTCAATGCTATAGTCTTGTATCCACGGGTAATCTGGAGACAGAAGGAATTCTGTCCTTTCCTCTAAAGCCTTTAGCCGATTAGCTGAGCCCCACCTGCGTAATGGAGGCTAATCCGCTTTACTCAAGTCTACTGACTTAAGTGTTAGTCCCATCTAAAAAATACCCTCACAGCCATATCTAGACTCAGGGGGGTTGACCAAACACCTGGCAACTGCAGATGACACATAAAATCAACCATCACACTGTGTGATGCACAAAATCATTAAAAAGTACGTATCTGCATCCCATAGTCCAATTTCCTGATTTCTACAAACAGGTCAGAGAAGATAAGCCCCCCACTATACACATGTGCTCACAGGCCAGAACCCTTCAGAAGTTGCTCACTACCTTCTAATAAAATGAAGGGGAAAAAATTAAATCCTTCCGAAACACCATTTTTACTTTTATTTTGAAGACCGGTTAGAAAAAATCAGCAGTCAGTTCATTTTATTACCACTCTCCTGACAACTGCAGAGCAAACCTTCAGAGCAGAGGGAGAGTCTAGAAATAGCTCACACAGTCCTCCCAGAAGGCGGACTTCTTTCATCTCAAATCCACTCCTGTCCCGCCTACCCCACCCTCTCAACCTCTCTAGTGTCACCTCTCCTTCCCTGTCTCAGGGTCTCCAACCTGATGCCTTTTTTTTTTTAATTTTCACTTAAATTCCAGTTGGTTAACATACAGTGTTGTATTAGTTTCAAGTGTACAATATAGGCTTCAACACTTCCAACACCTGGTGCTCACAAAAATCACAGAAAGTGCCCTCCTTCATCCCCATCATCTATTTATCCTGTCCCTCCACCCAACTCCCCTCTGGTAAGCATCAGCTTCTCTACGGTTACGAGTCTGTTTCTTGGTTTGCCTCTATTTTTCTCCTTTGCTCATTTGTTTTGTTTCTTAAATTCCACACGAGTGAAATCATATGATGTTTGTTTTTCTCCACCTGACTTATTTCACCTAGCATCATACTCTTTAGCTCTATCCATGTTATTGCAAATTGCAAGATTTCATTCTTTTTTATGGCCGGTTAATATTCCATTGTATATATGTATGTATATCACATCTTCTTTATCCACTCATCAATCGATGGACCCTTGAACTGCTTCCATGATTTGGCTATTGTAGATAATGGTGCTGTAAACATCAGGTTTTGTGTATCCCTTTGAATTAGTATTTTTGTATTCCTTGGGTAAATACTTAGTAGTGCAATTGCTGGATTGTAAGGTAGCTCTATTTTTAACTTTCTGAGGACCTCCATACTGTTTTCCAGAGTGGTTGTACTAGTTTGCATTCCTACCAACAGTGCAAGAGGGTTTCTCTTTCTCTACATCCTCGACAACACCTTTGTTTCTTGCGTTGTTGATTTTAGCCATTCTGACAGGTGTGAGGTGGTATCTCCTTCCAGTTTTGCTTTGCATTTCCCTGATGATCAGTGAGGCCTCTTGCCTCTGGGCTTACAAATAAGTTCTTCCCCCCTGAGGCTGCAACACTCTTTCCCCAGCCTGGCTGTACACATCCTCTTTGCATAGATAAAACCCATTCATGCTTCAGGCCTCAGTTTAGACGTCTTTTCCTCAAGGAGTTCCCCCTCCCCCTGGGCCTGGCTTACCTGTCCTTCCATGTGCCCTATGACTTGCAGTGCCAGCCCCCTGCCATTTATAACCTGCTTCTTTATCTATACCCCTACCAGTGTTTTGTTCCACGGTATCCCCGCCCTTACAGTCTGTCACATAAAAGACATCCAATACATATTGATTGGCGGCAGGAAGAAAGAAAGAATGAAGGAGAAAGGAAGGAATTTCTGTGGGATCTTGTACTGTGAGACTTAGATCTGTCCCCTAGACACATTCTGGGATGGAAATTGCCCAGAGAATTGTAGGGTGTAGAGCAACTCTAGCTTTCCAGGGGCTTTAGAGTTGGTCTCGTGAGCTGGCATCCGATGTGCTTTGCTGTCTTTGGAACCTTGATAACACCAAGGGGTTATCAGTATAAGGCAACACTAGGCTAAACCAGGGTGATAGAGGCAGGAAAGGAAAGGGACCGATAAGAGGGATATTTCACGGGTAAATTGTACTGCATTAGTAGGGATGTGAAGGAAGAGGGTGCCAGATCAGAAAGTCAGAAGAAATCTGGTCTCTGGTACAAGACAATATCACCAATTCAATTCCATATTGAATTTGAGGCATTAGAAACACATCTAACAACATATTTGGAAGTATAAAACAAAGCCAAGAAAATCCATAGCCCTTCACAAATTTGTCGTCTTTATATCAATTACTGTGATCAGACAAGTGTCTGAGGCAGAGCGGTGATTGCCCACATGGCATTGAGGGTCATTGAGGAGATTCTCCCTTCCCTATCTATCATCATATCATGGTGCCTGGGATTTTGTAATTAAAATAGTATTTTTCAGGGGTGCCTGACTGACTCAGTCGGTGGAGCATGCAACTCTTCATCTCAGAGTCATGAATTTAAGCCTCACGTTAGGCATAGAGATTACTTAATAAAAATTTTACTATATCACCAAATACATATGGTATGCATATATTAAATCTTCTGAAAGGAAAAATAAGAAATGGTGGTAACAGTGGTTACCTCCAGAAAAGGGAGATTGAGAGCTAGGAGGTCAGAAGTGGCAGGGAGACCTCTCTTTTACCATTTACACTTTTATAGCCACTGAAGCTTTTTATCATGTACATAGATTTTTAATCTAGAAAAGGAAAATTTACTTTTATTTTTAAAAGTTGAAATTCATCAGTGCTGATGATTAATTATATTATATTCATTAAGTGGGATAATGTACAGTCATCAAAATGAAAAAACAGGAGTGCCTGGGTGGCTCAGAGGGTTAAAGCCTCTGCCTTCGGCTCAGGTCATGAGCTCAGGGTCCTAGGATCGAGCCCCACATTAGGCTCTCTGCTCAGCAGGGAGCCTGCTTCCCCCCATCTCTGCCTGCCTCTCTGCCTACTTGTGATCTCACTCTCTCTGTCAAATAAATAAATACATATTTAAAAAAATTTAAAAAAAATAATTGTATTTAAATATTTGTTAGTATATGCATAGGGGAAAGCATTGATAGCATTGATTACCTCTGCAAGACTGAGTCAGAGGAGGCTTGTTTTAAGCTATACATTTTGACACTGCTTGAACTTTTACAAGGAAATATTACGTTAGAATTACAGAAAGTAAAATAACTTAAAACATTTCTATTACATCACAAGTGGCTCAAAAGTGGGGGGAGGTAATTGTCTTCAGCAGCTGGGCTGAGGAAAATTTCAACCCTTTTGTGCGCCTGGGGAGTTTGTACATTGAGTCAGGGAGAAGTGTCTTAAGACAGTCTTGCCTCAAAACAGTGCCTCGAAAATGCTTAATAACTGAATCTATAATTAAACTCAATAATGTTTAGAAATGGGATTATAGAATAGATACAACTCATCCCTTTCCCCAGTGCATGACAGACTAGGTACTTACCACTGGGAACTTAAAAAACAGAATTTCTGCCCCTAAGGCTGTTGCAATCAAAAGTTAACTTCACATCACCTGCTTTCTTCTCTTTATTGCTCCCGAGTTATCCAATTGCCTTTTCCTTCCCCCTTGTCTTCACAGCCCTCTTCTTTAAATTGCCTATTGGAACCACAAGAGGGCAGCAGCCTTGAGGACAAGAAAGGCTCTCAGGCACTGGGACTTCCAAAAAGCAAAGGGATGCTGCAGCTACAAAAATGTCATTAAAACTTTTAGAGATTCCAACATCTCGTTCTGAATATGTCTGTGACCGCATTTACTGTTCTACTGTAAATGACAAACAGCGAGTGGAAAAAAGATCCATGCTGGTGAGTGGAGCTAATATATTTCCCTCTCTTCCAGATGCTGACCAAGAAGAGATGAGATAGAAAAGAGATGGTCTAGAGCCCAAGACTTAATCCTAATTAAGGATGGAAGGAGAATCTTTCCACAATACAACCACTGTCAATGGCACCCCGGTAAGTCACCAGCCTTTGGAACGCCATGGGTTGTGGGAAGTCATCACCATTGCAGCTGTGACGGCTGTGGTAAGCCTCATCACCATTGTGGGCAACGTCTTAGTCATGATCTCCTTCAAAGTCAATAGTCAGCTGAAGACCGTGAACAACTATTACCTGCTCAGCTTAGCCTGTGCAGATCTCATCATTGGGATCTTCTCCATGAACCTTTACACCACCTACATCCTCATGGGACGCTGGGCGCTCGGCAGTCTGGCTTGTGATCTCTGGCTCGCCCTGGACTACGTGGCTAGCAACGCTTCCGTCATGAACCTCCTGGTGATAAGTTTTGACCGTTACTTTTCTATCACCAGACCTCTGACATATCGGGCCAAGCGTACCCCAAAAAGGGCTGGCATCATGATAGGCTTGGCCTGGCTGATCTCCTTCATCCTTTGGGCCCCAGCGATCCTCTGCTGGCAGTACCTGGTTGGGGAGCGGACGGTACCACCAGACGAGTGCCAGATCCAGTTTCTGTCCGAACCCACCATCACTTTCGGCACTGCCATCGCAGCCTTCTACATCCCTGTTTCTGTCATGACGATCCTCTACTGCCGAATCTACCGGGAGACAGAGAAGCGGACCAAGGACCTGGCTGACCTCCAGGGCTCTGACTCCATGGCCGAAGCGGAGCCCAGAAAGCCGGCTCGTAAGTCTTTGCTGACATCCTGCTTCGGCTGCCCTCGACCCACCCTGGCCCAGAGGGAAAGAAACCAGGCCTCCTGGTCATCCTCCCGCAGGAGCACCTCCACCCCTGGGAAGCCGTCCCAAGCCACTGGCCCAAGCACCGAGTGGGCCCAAGCCGAGCAGCTCACTACCTGTAGCAGCTACCCTTCCTCGGAGGATGAGGACAAGCCTGCCACGGACCCTGTCTTCCAAGTGGTCTACAAGAGTCAGGCCAAGGAAAGCCCGAGGGAAGAATTCAGCGCCGAAGAGTCCGAGGAAACGTTTGTGAAAGCTCAAGCTGAAAGAAATGACTATGACACCCCAAAATACTTCTTGTCCCCGGGTGCTGCTCATAGACCCAGGAGTCAGAAATGTGTGGCCTATAAGTTCCGACTGGTGGTGAAAGCTGATGGGACCCAGGAGACCAACAACGGCTGTCGCAAGGTGAAAATCATGCCCTGCTCCTTCCCAGTGTCCAAGGACCCTTCGACGAAAGGCCTGGATCCCAGCCTCAGCCATCAAATGACCAAACGAAAGAGAATGGTCCTTGTCAAGGAGAGGAAAGCAGCCCAGACCTTGAGTGCCATTCTCCTGGCCTTCATCATCACCTGGACCCCTTACAACATCATGGTCCTGGTTTCCACCTTCTGTGACAAGTGTGTCCCTGTCACCCTGTGGCACTTGGGCTACTGGTTGTGCTATGTCAATAGCACCATCAACCCCATTTGCTATGCCCTCTGCAACAGAACCTTCAGGAAGACCTTTAAGATGCTGCTCCTCTGCCGGTGGAAAAAGAAGAAAGTAGAGGAGAAGTTGTACTGGCAGGGGAATAGCAAGCTTCCCTGAAGAGTTATCGACTCCCCCTCGAGAGAGTAACTGTGGCCAATTTCCTCTGAGGACAGGTGAACTGATTCAGGGTATTTATTTTCCAAAAAAGACATCTGTTATTTTGGGCGCCTGAGGCTTGAGATCTGTCACCAAAGGGAAGGAGGCAGAGCTGCCACAAGTGCGGCCATATTGAATGATTTTTGCCCGTGACCAAGGTCACCTGATGCCACTGGAGTTTGCCACTGAAGTGAAGAGACAGATGTGTGTCCCTTCACAGGAGGAGGAATGCCGGGTCACGATGAACAGCGACGTAGGGAACTTTTGTTCCCTGTCCTTTGGGGAGCAGCAGGGACTGGGTGGAAATCTTCCCTGTGGAAACCTGTATGGAGGTTTTGAGCAATATGTACGTGTCTATGAAGTTGTCTCCTATCAGTGAGAACTGGGAGACTGTGTCACCTGTTAACAAGATTGATATTCAACTGGCTTCTAAGACTCTTATTTGTTTATAAACTGATCAGTATTAGGCAGCTGTTATGTATTCTGTACTGTGGTATGTTTTTCTGTCTCCACATCTGAGTGAAGCTCTGCTCTTTCCTTTGACAACCGATGCCAATTCCGGGCACTGACTGAACCCACGCTGGTCCCCATGTTACAATCCTTCCTCTCAGAATCCTGGGTGTGGAAGCCACTGAAACCTGATCCCACCCGGTCCTAGAGAGGGGCCTCTACTCTGCTCATTAAGATGGTAGAGTCTCCACAGTTATGCTAGTTTTTACCAGTGGGAATTTTTTTCCTTTTATCTAAACAAATATTGTGTATTCTACTTTGTGCCCATGTGGGCCTAATTATTCATGCTCTGTTCTAAGGAAGACTACTTCACTGCATAAAGATCTTCTCTGGGCTATTTTTTTTTTTTTTAAGATTTTATTTATTTATTTGACAGAGAGAGAGATCACAAGTAGGCAGAGAGGCAGGCAGAGGTAGAGGGGGAAGCAGACTCCCCGCTTGAGCACAGAGCCCGATGCGGGGCTCGATCCCAGGACCCCGAGATCATGACCTGAGCCGAAGGCAGAGGCTTTAACCCACTGAGCCACCCAGGCGCCCCTTCTCTGGGCTATTTAATCACAATTCCTTTGTTTTCAGAGAACTTACTTGCTAATCTCTACCCAAGGCCAACCTGAGGCAAGATGTGAAAAACAAATTTGGTTTCACTCTACGCTTCTGAAATTCTTCCAGAACTCTTTTGCCTGCCTCTGATTTCCCTCATCCAGACAAAGGTCACAACCAGGCAAAATTAGGTCACCGTGCTGCCTCCAGCCAGAAATGCTGTTTGGAGGGACAGCAGGGGAAAGGCTTTCTTTTTTTTTCTTCTTCTGTTTTTTTAATAGGTCCTTCAAATCATGACTCAGAAATGACTTAGTCATTCCCCTCCAAATTCACTAGCAAAGATGAGAAGCTCAGAAAAGTACAGCTGAGGTCCAGTGAAGCTGGCTATAGTCATTAAAAATGGAAGCCTCATCTTGGAAAACAAAACGTACATCACAGTAATATGTAAAAATAAAAGCTATTAACATAACATGCATTAGAGTATCAAAATGATCAAAAACTGTATTTAACTGAAATTTCTCTGTATATAAACAAACTGAATCCAAAGTGGGTTTTTTAAAAAAATTCGGAGAATACACCAGTGTGCAAGAAACAAACTATGAAACGGCACAGGCAAAGAATAAAAGACCCACAAAGAAAACAAGCAGTACAGTACACAGTGAGGGTTTTAAAGACGAGGCCCTTCTGGCAGACAGAACCTCAGCTGATTACATCTGCGGTTACATTTTAACATCTCCAGACTTCAGTTCACTTAATATAAGCCAGTTGTTTGCAGCCTCATTTGCCGTGGGGATATGACAGAGGAGCTTGAGTGGTCCTGGGAATGACATATGTCCTTGAGCTTCCACTGACCTCTGAAGAGGGAGTCAGCCTGTTACACCAAGTCCCAAGAAGCCTTGAGGGCAGGACAGAGCAGGTGTACCCCAGCCTCTCCCCAAGCCTTGTGGGGACTTGATGTGTGGAGCTGGAACCTTTTAGAAGCAGTGTAGCTACTGAGCCTTTGTGAAGGGCAGGCTGACACCCGCCAAGAATTTCAAAGAGCATATTACTTAATTGGCTCAGTTGTCCAGGAAAGATGCTCTTCGGCCTGGGTGATGCCAACAGGGTGGGACTTCATAAGCAAACCTGCTCTATCAGCTCTAGATTAACAGTTGCTTTTTTTTTTTTTTTTGGATTCAGTTTGTTTATATACAGAGAAATTTCAGTTAAATACAGTTTTTGATCATTTTGATACTCTAATGCACTTTGATTCCTGACAAATGAAAATCCCTCTCAGAGTACTCCGAGCCTACACTGGGCATTCACTGTTCACAGTAGAGAGAGACACAAGCTAATTCGAACAAAAGAATGCAGAACTGGGGGGGAAAGAGGAGGGCACTGGGGCACATGTTTCATACTCCACAATTGCCTAGGATGTAGCCTTTTCTGTTTATCTCTTGTGAAATTAATTGAGAGGCCTATGCTTCCTTTTTTATCACTGGCTTTGGGAGGCAGGCTGTTTTATGCGCTACCTATGCCCCTTGGCATAGACCAAAAAAAAAAAAAAAATCTAGGAGAAACTAGACTTCTTTAGAATAGGGCCTGTGGTGGAGTCCTCATCGAGAACAGATCCACCTGTAAACTACAGGGACCTGGTGGGTGGGTGGGTGGGTGGGTTGGTGGGGCATGGGCTGACTTCAGATCTTAGGCCTTCTATGCCCCTAGTCTCCCAAGCTCTGTGTATGGTACAGCTTTGACCCATTGCCTATTGGATGCTGCTATGTTGCTAACATTGTGGTTTGTTTCCCCGTGATCGTGAATTTGATGGCTTGTTGAGGAATCTGTTTTCTGTACAATTTTTGTTAAATATTCTTGGGCTCTGCTGCGCTCCTTTAGGGGAATGTCCTTTTTGAGCAATGCTGATGTTTGCCTCTTTATAATTGTGAAATCTGTACCTAATCTCTGGATTGGAATATCCAGCTGTCTACTGTAAATACTGGAATTACAACAAAGGATGTGAGACTAGGCTGCTTTTCTGTATCGTAAAAGTATTATTCTGGATATTAAAGAAACTTAACCATATAGTAGTCTAATGCAAAGCATTTAAGTAAGAAAATGCGTGGTGCCTGGCTGGCTCAGTCAGAAGAGTGTGCAGCTCTGGATCTTGGAGTCGTGGATTCAAGCCCCACTTTGAGTGTAGAGATCACTAAAATAATTTTTAAACACACACACACACACATTCATAAGAAAATAGCTGGGGGTCCCTGGCTGGCTCAGTTGGAAGAGCACTCAACCCTTGATCTCAGGGTCATGTGTTGGATCCACATGTTGGGTGCAGAGACTACTAAAATAAATAGATAAAAATTTTTTAAAAGTTTTTTTTTTTTAAAGAAAATGTCTCTTGCTCACTTGATAGAGCCACCTATGTGAGAGATCCTTTGCATATTTGCATGCTCTGGTCTTTTAAGAAAGGAGGTATTGATACGCAGTGTGGATACAGGACCCTCTCACTACCTTTATGATTTCCTCCTTTCAGTTACCAATAACCAGATTAAGATGAAATAATGATCACAAGATTCTTGTGACTAAAAGGCTTCCCTCTCCCTCCAGGACAGGGGAGGACAAAACACAGAATAAAACAGCGGCATTTCCTCTGTACCGCTCGAACTGGAACCCCCGTCATTCATTTACATTGTAAATGGTACTAATCTCCACCTCCTCGACACCATTTCACCAGGGAAGTCTGAGATTATGTGCACTCCTGCCCAGTAAGGAATCCAGATTGTGAGTGGGAGCGGGAAGGGAAAAAAGGTTTTTTAAGTATCAGAGAAGGAACCAGAAGGAAAACACACATACACACACACACACAAACTTTTTTGGAAGTAATTTTAAACTTAAAGAAAAGCTGTAGGGGCGCCTGGGTGGCTCAGTGGGTTAAAGCTTCTGCCTTAGGCTCAGGTTGTGATTTCAGGGTCTTGGGATCAAGTCCTGCATCAGGCTCTCTGCTCATCAGGGAGCTTGCTTCCCCCTCTCTCTCTGCCTACCTCTCTGCTGACTTGTGATCTCTCTGTCAAATAAATAAATAAAATCTTTAAAAAAGAAAAAAAGAAAGCTTCAGAAACAGTATAAAAATTCCTTATCCTTCATCCACATTTCCCAGTTGTTAACACTTTGCCACATTTGTGCTCTGTGTGTGTGTATGTGTGTGTGTGTGTACATATATATTTTTTCCCTCAGTCATTTGAAGTAAGTTGTGGAAATCATGTTCATTGACCTCTCAACACTTCAGGGGGTATTTCTTAAGAACAAGAAGAGTATCTTAGGTAACCACAATACAAATATTTAAAAAAACCAGGAAATGTATCATTGCTACAATATTATTATGTAATATATAATTTTATAACTGTGATACATTCCATACTCAAATTTCGCCTGTTGTCCAAAATAATGTCCTTTATAAGAATTTCTTTTCCAGTTCAAGATCACACATTACACTTACTTCTCAATGTCTCTTTAGACACCATTAATCTGGAAATGGTCCTCAGCTTTCCCTTGTCTTCCATGACATGGTCATTTTTTAAAAGTATATCCCATCCAATTTCTAAAAAACTAATTTCCATCCGTTTGGAATTGTCTGGTGTTTCCTTATTAGATTCAGTTTCATTTGTTTGCTTGCTTTGGTTTGGGCAAGAACATTACAAATACACGATTGTCTCCTCAGAGCATCACAGCAGGAGGACATAATGTTTTATCCCGTTACTGGTAACTTTAACATTGATTATTTGATTAAAGTGTTCCCCCAACCCAGTCACCCCCAGTTTTCTCCACTATAAATTTCCTATTTTCCCTTCCAAAATTAATAATTTTAAGGAAGAGACTTTGATTATACGTAAATTTCCTGTGGCCCACCAAGTTTTCACCTAGTAATTACAGCATCTATTTATTTATCCTTACCCAAAGAAGTTATTACTGTAACAACAGCCAAATGGTTGGCATTCTACTGTCAGGAAGATTCTTTTTTTTTTTTTTCTTTTCTTTTCTTTTCTTTCCTTTCCTTTTCTTTCTTTCTGTTTTTCCTTCCTTCCTCCCTTCCTTCCTTCCATCCTTCCTTCCTTCCTTCCTTCCTTCCTATTATCATTATGGACTCTAGAACTCTTCTGGTTTAAAATTTATTTATTTATTTGTTTGTTTGTTTGTTTATTTTAGAGAGAGGGGGGCAGGGGCGGTTTGGGGGAGAGGCAGAAGGAGAGGGAGAGAGAATCTCAAGTCACACTCCCTGCTGAGCACAGAGCCTGACACAGGGCAGGGCTTGAGCTCACAACTCTGAGATCATAACCTGACCTGAAATCAAGAGGTGGATGCTTAACTGACTGAGCCACTCAGGTGCCCCTACACTCCCGAACTCTTATATTAGTAATTGGTTAAAATCCATTACTATCATTATTTTGATGCTCAAACTGTCACAAAGTTAAGCAGTGAGAGACCCTTCAAGATGACCCCTGTGACCCTTTGACATATCCTGAATATCTTTGACCACTCCTTTACTTTCTGGTACAACAAGATGTTCCAAGCTCATCTTTTCTATCCCTATCCCAGACCAGGAATCAGCCATTTTCCAAGGAGTGCTTGTTTTAGGGGGACCTGGCTGGCTCAGTTGGTGGAGCATGTGACTTTTGATCTCAGGGTCATAAGTTCAAGCCCCACCCTGGGTGTGGAGCCTATTTAAATTTAGAAAAAGAAAGAAGGAGTGCTGGTTTTATTAAGTAGACAATAGTACCTGACTCAGATCTGGACTTACAATACATTCATTGCTATTCAGCTCTTTCAGAACTTAGAAAAATGTACACTTACTAAAAATGAGTTCATATGGACATCTGCAATTCCAATCAGATAGCACACGATTCTTCCCACTCCATATTTGTGTCTCCTGTCCCCAACAGGGAGCAGCATCATTTACTCATTTGCTCAATTTGCTCCATCCTTCCATAGCTTCAGAACCATAGCACCTATATCACTGTGAAAAACCAACCTTTTAGTAAAATTCCAAGATTTGTTTATAGTTCTTCCACCTACAGGTTGAAAGTAGATAGTCAAGTTACTATGGTTCAATAATTGCTTGTGTTAATCTTATCTTTTTTCATTTGAAATCAGTTGGATTTGATTCTGTTTGTGTTCAGTTTAAGAGTTTTGCATTCCTATTTTATTTTTTTTGAACAAGTAAAATGTTAACATGGTTGTAAGTCAATACTACACAAAAAGATGCATCACTCCATTCTGTATCCCTTTCATCCCATTCCCACCCCCTCCCATAGGTAACAAGTTCTCTGAATTACTGCTTTTTTTAAACAATCTCTTTAAGCCATTTCTTCAAGTACTTGCATCCATATTTTTTTTTAAAGATTTTATTTATTTGACAGAGAGAAACACAGCGAGAGAGGGAACACAAGCAAGGGAATGGTAGTGGGAGACGCAGGCTTCCCGCCGAGCAAGGAGTCCAATGCGGGGCTCGATTCCAGGACCCTGGGATCATGACCTGAGCCGAAGGCAGACGCTTAACGACTGAGCCACCCAGGTGCCCCTGCATCCATATTTTAAAATACCATGCGTATACTTTTATTTTGGTATTTTTAGTTTAAGAAAATATCTACTGACTTATTTGCAAATATTTTATCAAATAAAGGACTAGTATCCAAAACGTATAAAGAACTTTTCAAACAGCTCCCATAAAAGAAAAAAATCCAGTCAAGAAATGGTCAGAGGACATACATATGCGCAACAGACACATGAAAAAATGCTCAACATCACTCAGCATCAGGGAAATACAAATAAAATACAAATATAAATCAAAACCACAATGAGATACCTCCTCACACCAGTCAGAATGGCTAAAAACAAGTCAGGAAACAACAGGTGTTGGTGAGGATGTGGAAAAAGAGGAACCCTCTTACCCTGTTGGTGGGAATGCAAGCTGGTGCAGCCACTCTGGAAAACAGTATGGAGGTTCCTCAAAAAGTTAAAAATAGAGCTACCCTACAACCCAGCAATTGCACTACTAGGTATTTTTCCAAAGGATACAAACATAGTGCTCTGAAGGGGCACCTGCACTCCAATGTTTATAGCAGCAATGTCCACAATAGCTAAACTATGGAAAGAACCCAGATGTTCATAGACAGATGAATGGATAAAGAAGATGTGGTATACAAACACACACACACACACACACACATTGAAATATTACTTAGCCACCAAAAAGAATGAAATCTTGCCATTTGCAACGATGTGGATGGAACTAGAGGGTATTATGCTAAGAGAAATAAGTCAGTCAGAGAAAGACAAATACCCGATGATTTCATTCATATGTGGAATTTAAGAAGCAAAACAGATGAACATAGGGGAAGGGAAAGAAAAATAAAATAAGATGAAAATTGAGAGGGAGACAAACCATAAAAGATGCTAAACTCTCAGAGACAGAGGGTTGCTGGAGGGGAAGTAAGTGGGGGGATGGGGTAACTGGGTGATGGGCATTGAGGAGGGCACATGAGGTAATGAGTACTGGGTATTATATAAGACTGATGGATCACGAAATTCTACCTCTGAAACTAAAAAAAAAAAAAAAGAAAAAAGAAGAAGAAATAGTGTACCACACTATATATATGATTATATAAATAAATTTCCCCAGGTTTTTATAATAAAACTGAATGTCTTTTATAATGAAAGAAAAAAGAAAGTATCTGCTGATTTTCTACCTTGAAGAATTAAGATTGGACTCTTCACCGTGCTAGCTAATTCCCAAACACCAATCTCTCCAGCATTCTATTTATAAAGCTGTGCAGAATATGGGTACCTCGAGGATGGCTTTTTGGGTACTGGGTAATAGCTCTCTATCAAGCCAAGGATGTGGATCCTAGATCCATAGAATATACCTTATACGCCTTGTTTGAGTATCTGCAGACAAAGAGCTGAGGAGACCAAGTAGAACAAGTTCAACAACTCTGGAGACATTAAGTAATCACAGGCAAAAGACTGACACTTAAGTATTCACGTTAAAATCAAAGAGGGCACATCCACAGGGTAAATTATCCTCCCAATAAGCTGTATTGTCCCCCATCTCCTTTGATGACTTAATGGGGGAGGGGGACAGGAAGGGGTTACAACCTTAAGTTTATTGTGATTAGGCAAAGAAAGCCAAGGCCTAAGTCTGCTCACTGGGCTTGACCATCATCCAGAATTGTCTACGTTAGTGTGCTTTATGGCAATCTATTCCTCCAAAAAGTCCAAATCTTATTTTATATGGCCTTTAAACAAGCCTCTACCACCAGATGCCCCCAGGATGTCCTTCTGCTCCTGTTTAGAGCAGTCCTCCAAAGTTTTATTCCCGGTCCTTGGCAATGATTTTTCTAGAGGGAGTTATCTTGCATAAACGCATCTGCAGTGGTTTCCTAGTAAAGGAATGGGCACCACTTACCTTCAACAAAGAGTAACTCATACTCAACCCACTTATCCCCAATATCAGTAGCTGGGAGTTGGTGCTCGATTTTAGTAGTCCTACATATACCCAAAGATAGGTTTATAGTCCAACCACTTTCAATCAAAATCCACGAAGCTACTGACCATGATATGCTAACAGCAAAGTCCTCCTAATGCAGGCTACAATAGACTGCAGTGGAAAACAAACCTAAAAAACATCTTTGGACAGGTCCTTTATACCCAGAAGTAGGACCTATGCAGGAGAACCCAAAACAAAAAATGACACAAAGTTTTGTTTTATAGTCACTATATTTAACAATATAGTGATTAATAAAATAACACATATTTGCTTGGGAAATTAATAAGCAAATCACAAAAAATTACCAGTAATTCTATAACCTCTGCCAAATTTCTCAGCATTTATCCTGTAGTCTTTTTTTCTATGTACAGATGTACACATTTTGAAACTCAAAGAACTACTATGTATAGTTCAGCAATCTACACAGTCATATCTTGCAGAAATACCTAGCTACTTAAGCTCTTCCAAGGCAGAAAACCGTAAGTCTTAAATTAACATAGAGGAGCTCTCATCCATAACTAAATTAGAAAGAGGTGACTTCTGTCCTTTTGCATCTCTGTTAGACGTACACAATACTTAGCTTAGCCCTCTACAGTTCTGAACTTCGAGAAGAACCAATCATTAACTGGAGATATTTTTTTTTTAACTTACAAATTCTAATTTTTAAAATAACCGTATTTGTTTCCTAGGGCTGCCGTACCGCGAACTGGGTGGCTTAAAGCAATAGAAATGTATTCTCTCACAGTTCTGGAGGCCTGAAATCCAATCGATACCCAGGTATCTGCAGGGCCTGCCACTAGGGAAGGAGCAGAGGAAGGACCTGTTCCGGGCCTGGTAGCCTCAGGCCTTCCCTGGCTTGTAGGCAGCGGTCTCTCCTCCCTGTGTCTCTTTAATGTCATCTTCTGTGTCTGTCTCTGTGTCCAAATTTTCCCTTTTATAGGGATACAAGTCATACTAGATTAGGTCACCTTTATCTCCTTCTAACTTGATTACCTCTATAAAGACCCCATTTCCAAATATGGTTACATTCAGAGGTACTGGGGTTTAGGGCTCCAATATTTTGGTGGGATACAATTCAAACCATAATAATAACCAAGCAAGAACATTTTCCTGTTTTATAGATGAACAAACTGTAGACCAATGCTGAGTAGTATCAAATGGGAAGGATTTCAGAGTTAATACTGAAATTAGGGGTGTCTTCAACTGCCTTACAGGGGCCTGGCAGGTCAAGGCTGTCCTGACTGGCAAAAGACAGTTACCTACAGGGCGCCTGGGTGGCTCAGTGAGTTAAAGCCTCTGCCTTTGGCTCAGGTCATGGTCTCAGGGTCCTGGGATCAAGGCCTGCATCAGGCTTTCTGCTCCGCAGGGAGCATGCTTCCCCCTGCCTCTCTGCCTGCTTGTGATCTCTCTCTCTCTCTCTCTCTCTGTCAAATAAATAAAATTAAAAAAAAAAAGACAGTTACCTACATACCTAGTTGGTTTGTTCTTTCTTTCAAATTTCTTTATTTATTTATGATTCTACATGTTTATTTTTTCCCAGAGGTATTTTTATTTTTATTATTTTTAAAATTTTTTATTTTCTTTTAAGTTTTTAATTCCAGGTAGTTAACATACAGTGTTTATCAGTTTCAGGTGTACAATAGTGGTTCAACACTTTGATACATCACCTGATGCTCATCAGGACAAGTGCCCTCCTTAATCCCCATCACCTGTTCCCCCCAGACCCCCCCCAACTTCTCATCTGGTAACCATCAGCTTGGTCTACAGAATTAAGAGTCTGTTTCTTGATTTGTTTCTCACTTTTTTTTTCCTCTTTGCTCATTTGTTTTGTTTCTTAAATTCCACATATGAGTGAAATCATAAGGTATTTGTCTTTCTCTGACGGATTTATTTCACATCTAGTATTCTTTATATATATATACATATTTCTTTTTTTTTAAGATTTATTTTTCTTTGAGAGAGAGTACTTGAGTAGGAGGAAGGCCAACAGGAGAGGGAGAAGTGGATTCCTCACTAAGCACAGAGCCCAATCAGGGGTTCTGATCTCACAAACTTGAGATCATGACCTGAATGGAAACCAAGAGTTAGACAGTCGATTGACTGAGCCACCCAGGCACCCCAACACCTAGTATTTTTTTTTTTAAAGATTTTATTTATTTGACAGAGAGAAACACAGCGAGAGAGGGAACACAAGCAGAGGGAATGGTAGCGGGAGAAGCAGGCTTCCTGCAGAGCAGAGAGCCTGATGCGGGGCTCGATCCCAGGCCTCTGGGATCTGACCTGGGCCGAAGGCAGACGCTTAACGACTGAGCCACCCAGGCGCCCCCTAGTATTTTTTAAATAAATGTTTGTCTCTGTTCTCCTGGCCTGAAAAAAATGCATGAAACTAAAGAAATGAAACCAGGTTTTTAAAGCTCCTTTTCTGTGTGCAAGGAGCCCATCTGGAGGTTTTAAGCCGGCCCAACTTGAGCCTAGCTAAGGATATGCTCTCTGAAACTCTAACTCAAAACTTCTTCAAAGGAAAGTTTCCTTCCTGAGTTCCTAGCATCACCTCTCTGGCAGACCAGAGGATTTAAATCTCAGAATAGGACAAAATAAAGACCTTGGGCTACTTCCTGTCTTTTTAATCAGAATGAATGCCATTAAGTCGATCCTGACCAATTTCTTTTAAGTGTTCATGAAAGCACTCAGCAGTTTTATCTCTAGAGTGATTAGGTTCTATTCAAAATCAGGAACCCCTGTTTCATTTTTACTCACATTTTTTTTCTTTCCTCTACTTTTCACCTTCTCCAAATGCTCCAAATCTTTGCACCCACTTTCCTTCACCATCTTCTTAGATCCAAGAACCAGAATGTAAGCTATTTGTTTTCTCCTTTGTTTGATTACTCATTTGTTCAGCAAATAATTACTGATCTACGTGGGCACCTTGGGATAGAGATGACAAAAAGATACTGTCCCTGTTCCCCAAAAACACAGACTAACAGAATGAGGGAAAGAACAGCTCTAGAACAGATAATCAGTCCACTGATGACTGAAGCATGTTCCCAAGCATGAACGTTTCCCTTCCCCAGGCTTCTTCATTCTTATTCTATGGCACAAAAGGGGAAACCAGTACCTGAACTGCACAGGGTACCCCCTTTATGTGACTGAAAGAAGGTAAGTGAAGAATGACAAGATCAATGTTGATTACATCCAACATGCCACTTAGAAGCTCTCGGGAGCACCGTCCTTCTGGTCTTTTTTTCCAATTTGATTCCCAGGTCCTGGGCTACATGCCAAGATTATATTCCTTCTAGAAAGGGAGTTTTTACCAGCCTAGATAGAGCCTAATCCCCCTGTTCCATAATCCAACCCCTTCTGAAGGGTAGAGGTCAGGTAGGAATGAAGAAATTAGAGTTGTCAGCAGGATCCCACAAGGACACTTTCAAAATCAAATACATATAATCACATACATATTTACACACATACAACTTGTAGTGAGGACAAAAAGAGCCTCAAGTTCAAGGTGGGGGCAGCCAACTCAGAATAGGAGGACTGAGAACCTACAGGAGCTAAGAGCCCTCTGGGAGACCTTGAAAAGAGCAGGAACTTCCTTCCTTACCAATCCCTATCAGGTCCAGAAAAGACGAAGGGAAAGAGAAGCCATCTTAGGTCACAGACCTCAGCTGGATCATATCACCTAAAGATTTGCGGTAGGGCCAAAGGTGGGTGGGGACTGAGGCAGGAGGGAAGGCAAGGCTTGTTTTCTTCCAACTAACATTAGCTCAATATTCTGGGGACTCCGCCATTTTTACTAAAGATTCAGGGCTTTGGGGTGATGACTTTCAGAGACTGATTATCAGTGTACTCGCAGCCAGGTGACCATGGAACTCCACACACAGGACTCTCCCTTGTGATTTGTCCAGAGAGGACCAAATGTGTCTGTGGGAAAATAAGGCAAATTCAGGCCTGCAGCGCCTCCAGGCGGCCTCTGTCTATCCCTCCAGGTGCTCGGTCTTTTTCTGGAAGCGCTTCACTACACTGTTCTTTCAGTGCCTTCATGAACTGACCGCCCTCTCACCTCAGCTCAGGCTGGGAAACACCTCACTCTTACCCCACTTCTCAGCCTCAGCCTCGTTAATTCCCATTTAGTCTTTCATCTTACCTCACAGGTCACTTTCTCAGCGAAGTGGCCCCACCTCTGCCCTCTACTCTCCCATCTAGGTACCCGTGATATAAGCTTTTATAGCACCTTGGATTTTCCTCAGAGCACTTACCAAGGTTTTTATTACACTTCTGGGTTTTGATTGATGTCTATTTCTCCCACTAAACTCTAAGCTCTGAAACCAGAGTTCATGTTATTTTGCTCATGATTGTGCCCCCTAATAACCCTTGACATGAAATAATATAGACGCTTCACATGCATTCTTTACCAAGTAAGAATGTGCATACCCTGACATGAGAAACAGTTGCAAGGCAAGGTTCCTGGGTTTTGTGGGGAGTTTCTTCTGGCATGACTAGTATCTTCGTGGTCCCTGAGAAGTAGCTTAATTCACCATGGGTCTCTGATCTCTTCGTCTAAGGATTTGCATTGGGATCCAAACAATATTTGCTAAAGCTCTATGTGGCAGCCTCCCCAGAACTACTATAGAAGATTCCTTCTACCCTTTCTTGAGGACAGGACTATTATATTACTAATGTCTTACAATCTAAACACTTAGGATCCAGAAAGGGAATTCAGAGAAGTAAAAAGTAATCCAGTAAAATGTAGAGCTAGAGTGGCTTAAGCACAGGCAGGAAAAGGAGGACAAAAGACAGGCTCTTATCAAAGCCCTGGGAGCATCTGGAAGATTTCTGTCAAAGGTGATTTCCACACTAAGTCCTGAAGAAGGTGTGAGAGAAGTAGACAAAGGGATAGAGGTGGGGCAGAGTTGAGAGGAAGAAATCATTGAAAAGGCCCAGACTGGGGACACCTGGTTGGCTCAGCCGGTAAAGCATGCAACTTTCGATCTCAGGGTTGAGTTCAAGTCCTATGTTGGGTGTGGAGTCTACTAAAAAAAAAAGTGAAGAAAAAAGAAAAGGCCCAGACAGATGTAAGAGTGCGTATAAAGCACCCAGAAGAGAACTGCGGAAAAACTCAAGATCTATACTGGGAAGGAAGTACAAGATGTGAGTCTGGTGGGAACATGGCCAGGGGGTTTACCTGAAGTCACACACAACCGAGCCACCCAGTGCCCCAGTAATTACAAACTTTTATTGAGGACTTACACAAAGGGTTAATGTGAATATTAAATGAGATAATACATGGAAAGTGTTCTGAAAAGTTCTACGCACGAAGTAGATGTTTCCCCCCCACTTTACAGTTGAAGCTTTTGACCTATTTTATACATGATAAAACTGAAGTTCAGAAAGGTTAAGTAACTGTTCCAGGGTCATATAATTAGTAATTAGATCCATTCACTCAAGATGCATATGGAGGCAACATAGCCAATATTGTATTGATGGTGGGAAAAGGAGGGGCTTTCAGCAAGTTGGACATCATTTTGGTCTGTTCTGGAAAAGTGTGTAAATTAGGTACATCTTTTTTTTTTTTTAGGAGAGAAAGAGTATGTGCAAGTGCGGACAGGTGATGGCGGGTAAGAGGGGGAGAAGGAGGGAGAGAATCTTAAGCAGGGTCCATGCCCAGCACAGAGCCGGACTCAGGGCTCCATCTCATGACCCTGAGATCATGACCTGAGCCAAAATCAACCATCAGACGCTTAACTGACTGAGCCACTCAGACACCTCAAAAGTATGTAAATGAGAACAGTTGGCAAGTGACAGAAACCTATTAGAATTAGCTTCAGTAAAACACAATCCTACATTTTAAGACAGAACAGTGCTCTATGGAACCTGAGGGCAAGAGTGCAGGCATCTCAGCAAAGGGTTTGAACAAAGGTACAGTTCTCAAAATTTATCTTCCCTTTCAGCCCCTCTCAGTATATCCGCTCTTTTCTAGATTTTCTCTTTGGAACTTGTTTCCTCTGTTTTTGTGGTTTGCATGATAGAACATATAGCCACGAACACCTTGCAAGGTTATATGTTGCATTTCTCCTCTAGTCCCTCAGTTTTAATTTCTAATTTCCAAGGAAGAGCCGTTGGCCTAATCTGGGTGAGATGTCCTTCCTGGAAAAAAAGGCCACGCCCATAAGAGCAGGGCCACCTGCCATGAACACAGCTGCTGGGAGAGCACTCCTGTGGGTACACCCACTCCGCAGGGGAGAACCAGTTACAAGGGGCAAACTGGATGACAACTCAATAGATAGATGCACATTAAAGAAATCGCTTATTGTCAGAGTTTAGTTTTTCCTTCCCCTTCTCCACAGCCCAATTTTGTTGACGTCTCATTTCCTCTTCCATAAAATACTGATCTTTTTCTTTCCTTTTTTTTTTTTTAAAGATTTTATTTATTTGTTTGACAGAGAGAGAGAGAGCGAGCGAGTGCACACAAGCAGGGAGAGAGGCAGAGGGAGAGAGAAGCAGGCTCTCCACTGAGCAGGGAGCCGGATGAGGGGCCCTGATCCCAGGATCCTGGGATCATGAGCTGAGCTGAAGGCGGATGCTTACCTGTCTGAGCCACCCAGGTGCCCCCAGAAAATATTGCTCTTAACATTCTTCACATTCTGGGAATAACACAATTCACTTTTTGGGATAGGAGACTAGCAGATAGGTGTAGATATAGCCATTCTCAGAGGTAACTTTTTGCCCAATTTTTTAAGAACTCCAAGAAAAGAAATCTCATAGTTACTAGCATTTCACAATTTTGTTTACTATGCCAAGAAATTCTTTGCAAATGAATTCCTTCTGCTGCAATTTAAATCCATTTCCTTTCTCAGACTTCATGCAGTGGTACAAAGCTGATCAGAATTGGCTTTAAAGAGATTAACAGGCATGTCAAAACTCCTCGGCATTCTCTTTACCAAACTGCAAAAATTACAGACCCTTCAATCCTTCCTTATTTAGATCTAATTAATATAGTCATGAGGTTAGTAGAACCATTTGTATAGACAAACATGATTATTACTCACTGGTAGCTTTTCTCTCAAACTTCTCTGAGTGTCCTAGGATAAAACTAGACACAGGACTCCCTTAGTCAGGATAGATGGTAAGTTAAGAGGTTAGGGGCAGACAGTGAGTGAGGGAAGGGATTCAAGAGGCCCTCACAGAATCCACTGCAAGAAGAGCAAGTGAGCCCCCATGGACCTGAAAGGTTATCTGGCAGCCACTCTATCCATCACTCTCTAGGGTCACCATGGTCTCCGACCCAGGCATTTGCTATATTCTTTGCAGGCCAGATTCCTTAGGTTTGTAGATTCCACTGTTGATTCTGCTTGCCTGTGGCTCAGGGTCGACATACTGCCTCCTCTGATCCAGTAGCACCCAGGCACCCCTGGATGATTCCATTTCTTACTCTGCATGCCAAATTTTCATAATTAATTCTAAATATTTTCTAATTTTTTAAATATAGTTATTGAGAAATAACTTTTAAAATACTTAGATATAAGGGTGCCTGGATGTCTGGATTAAGTGGCTGACTTTTTTTTTTTTTAATATTTTATTTATTTATTTGACAGAGAGAAAGAGATCACAAGTAGGCAGAGAGGAAGCAGAGGGAGACGGGGAAACAGGCTCCCAGCTGAGTGAGCCCAACTCGGACCTCAATTCCAGGACCCTGAGATCATGACCTGAGCCGAAGGCAGAGGCTCAACCCACTGAGCCACCCAAGTGCCCTAAGTGGCTGACTCTTGACTACAGCTCAGGTCATGATCTCAGGGTCCTAAGATTGAGCTCCGAATTGGGATCACTCAGCTGGGAGTCTGCTTAAGGAGGCTCTCTCCCTCTTGCTCTGTCCTTCTCCATGGCTTGCATGCTATCTTGAATAAATAAATCTCTTAAAAAATAAAATAAATACTCAAATATATGTAGTAGAAGCTGATTAAAAGTGAGTGGAATAAATAACTTACATTCATATATATGGAAAACTTGATATCTAAGGAGGTAGAATTAAATGCCCTGTCAAAAGTTTTCCATTGGAAATGCTGTGCAGAGCTAGTTTTTTATGGCTCTATTCATTCCTCTTGTTTACTACTTGACTCTCTTAATTTACTCTTCCTTGTTCTCAGGCTTGCTTGCCTGGCTGGCTCAATCCCGGAAGACTGTAGCCCTGTAGCCATTAAGAATGGCATCAGTTCCCCTACACTCCCATAATAAAGTCATGTTACAAAGAGAAAAAGAGATAAGCTAATGTTTGGCGCTACTGGAGGAGAAATATTTTTTCTAAAATAGTCTTTTTTTTTTTTTAAGACTTTATTTATTTATTTGAGAGAGTGAGTAAGAGAGAGCATGAGAAGGTAGAAGATCAGAGGGAGAAGCAGACTCACAGCAGAGCTGGGAGCCCGGGACTCCCGGATCATGACCTGAGCTGAAGGCAGTCACTTAACCAACTGAGCCACCCAGGCACCCTATAATAGCTCTTTTTATATTCCATCTTTGTCGGGCACCTGGGTGGCTCAGTGGGTTAAAGCCTCTGCCTTCAGCTCAGGTCATGATCTCAGGGTCCTGGGATCGAGCTCCGCATCGGGCTCTCTGCTCAGCGGGGAGCCTGCTTCTCCTCTCTCTCTGCCTGCCTCTCTGCCTACTTGTGATCTCTCTCTCTCTGTCAAATAAATAAATAAAATCTTTAAAAAAAAAAATTCCATCTTTGTTTCAAGAATATTAAAACTGTTCATAATTTATAGGCAACATCTGAATTTTGTAAAATCCATCTTCAAGTTCTCCCAAATAATTCAAACTTCTACCAAATGAAATATTCTCACATACTCTACAAATTAAAAATACTGACTCTAAATGATGACAATAATCACTCCTAAATGCTTAAAGGGCACAATACAACTAGGTCCTGTCTCAACATATTCTTTGAACTGGAGTTCAATTCAAAACTAGTTCAATTCAAACTAGTTCACTAGTTTCTATTAATTATATTTCCTGAGATTACTACTTAGCATTATTTTTGCTGGGTTTAAATAAAAAAATGGCAAAAATTGTTCAAAAATAGGTCAATAAGTAACCTAGAAAGCAATAAACAAAAATACTTGGTTTAATTTTTTTCTTTAAGATAGTTAATAAAAATGTTTTCAAAAGTTTTTTGTTTTGTTTTTTAATTTGAGCACTTCCTGAAAGTCTGAGTGACTATTTAAATGAAAAAGCTCTCCTGTATCATTATTGACATTCCTCATCGGGACCTTGAAACCCTTCCAATTACTGAAAACTATGTTGAATGGTTGCTTCTTCCCTCCTGACAGAGGAAACCTAAGAGAAAAATAAGACAACTTTAATACTCTGGGGAGGCTAGGTAAAATCCTGAATCTTTTCAAAATGTTAACCAGATTCAGGGTGAGTCCTGAGGTTTCCACTCCTAAAAAAGTGCTTGAAAACTTGGGAGCTATGGATCCTCCCTGGAAACCATTCAGGGCATTCAGGACTTCTTGGCAAGAATGGGCAATGAAGATTTATTTTGCACAATATCACTACCCAGGTTTAAATTAGCAGATGTGAAAAATTTTAAAACACAAGGCTTATACTAAGAAGGAGATATATATATATAAACTGAATCTATGAAAGGCTCTAAAGAGCAAAGCAACACTTTGCCTCCAAATGGAGAACACCAGGAAGAAATCAATCAAGGAAGTAGAAAAGAAAGAAAAAGTTGGCAGTGATTATCATTCTTACAGGCAGGAAATAACAGGACTGGATTAGAATTCTAGTGGAATAATTTTAGAGCTGAAAAAGAATTTACAGGTCTAATCCAAATCCCTCAACTTACAGATGAGGAAACTTGAAGCCCATTTATTTATTCATTTAAAAACATTTATTGTGTGCCTACATGCTCAGTGCTGGAAATACAACAATGAACAAGACAAGACATGGTTCAAAGAGGGAAAGTGACTTGCCCAAAGTCACAAAGCAAGTTAGCAGCTAAATGGGCTCTTTGCACTGAACCCAATATTGCCTAAAAAATACAATTATTTCTGCATCTGTAAGCACACTAAGCTTTTGATGAAGGTTCTATGTAAAGATAAGATTTTCATATATAATTGATATAGTAACATTCTGTAATATGATGAAATGTGTGTATATTCTATTCAGATGGTTTTAGAATCTATATAAAATAACCACAAAGTTTCTTAATTAGTACATGAAATGATAATTTCCTTAGAAGTACTTTCTAATTTTTTGGTCATTAGGTATTCTATGTGCAAATTTTGACAATCCAAATTTTGAAATTTTTCAAGATGATTTCCAGTCATACAACTACGACTCTCACTATATTCTGTTTCCTTTAAATTGCAACTTTCATTCAACCAGTATTCTAATATTTTATTTTCAATAAATGACTCTATTTCCAAAGACCTACCTAGTTATACCACTAACCAGTTTACCTACCTTAGTCATTCATAGCTCAACCAGTTTGGTAACTTTAGCATATAATTAATAAGCAGAGATATAGCTAATAAAATGTCCTGTATCAGAATTTACATCTCTAAAAGAAAACTTATGGGTCCCATTTCAAAATGAACAATAGTACCTACACAAAAGAGAAAATAAGAATTTGGAATCAACTTCTTTTGTTATTTTTGGCTGGTTTAATACCCTTAAGAAAGCAATAGGGGACTTCGTTAACATAGAAGAAAATCTTTACTAGAGAAGCAATACTATAGTTTCAGATTTCGTTTTTAATTAAAATAAACCAATATAAAAGGTATGAAATTTTTATAACTTACTGAAATAGTTTTCTAGCAAGTCTGAGAATGATGGGATGAGGGGATTTAAAAGCTCCCTGTGCTATGCTACAAAATGACAACATGGAGCTCCAAGGTTGATTTTCCATCTGTAGTCTCCAAAAGGCCCTCCTACTACTGCACTTCCTTCCCCTGACCATTCATTCCCTCTTATTATTGTGCTTCCTCCCTACAAAATAAGCACTATGGAAGACAGGCACTGGACATTATCCATCTCTGAATCCCACCTTGAAGCACCTTGAAGCACATTACTGGCACTCAATAATGAATCCCATAGGTAGTAACCAAAACTTAAGAACTGGTAACAACTACACTCATTCATATACCCGTACTCTAATAAAACTAACTGTACTAACAAAAATTAAAACTACATCAGGAACATAAGGTTCCATCTCAAACATTGGGGAATGTTAGATGCAGAGCAGGGCTGACCGTTGAGAAAGGTCTGGCTACACAAAAAACCATGGTGCATGCAGCTCTAAAAATATCAACCACTTCTTTTTAAATAGGAAAGGTCAATTTCAAGCCTCATATAATGAAAGAAGAAAACTGTCTGGAATAAAAGAAACATTAAGTGAAGAAGAAATGACAAGGTCATTTTACCTCTGGATTAAGACATTTTTAATATAATGTATAGTACTTCATATAATTTATTAATGTCATTTTCTATAGGACACTGTAATTAATTCAGTGACATTACTATTGACCTCATATAGACAAAAGATGAAAGTTGGGTTTTCTTGTGTACCAAGTACAAAACATGTGCTAAAGAGTTACCACACACGACAGGTGTAAGAGATCAACTTTAAGGATGACTCAAGTTTACAGTAGTTGCTTCACACGGTTTCCCCTCAAGACTTGGATGCCACCCAGTGATCCGTATTTGTGCAAATGCAATCTCCGACTGTCCAACTACCTCCTTTTGCCAGCCCCACTTTTGCCTGTTTTACTGCTGCCGCTGCTAGACTTGCCAGAAGATTTTGAAGAGAAGAGTCTTGTCATGAACTCAGAAACATCAGGCAATTCATGGTTGGAATTCAGCATATTCATTGACTGTTCCATCTCCTGCAAGAGGACAAAGCACAATAAAAGGATAGGCACCGGTCCTTCAAGTCAGCTAACAACTCACACTTCCATTAAGGAAGGAGAGGAATATAACAGATAGCAGCTACTGGTTCTCAGCAATGTTCTACCCAACAGCCCTTCTGAAACCATGTTTCATACCTCCTTTATACTACTAAGCATTGTGATCCTTAATTAATGTCCAATAAATCTTACGCTGGGTTTGATTCAGGTTATGTTTTCATAAAGGGTATTTTCTATGATCATACATGATGTTTTTTGTTTTTTTTTTAGATTTTATTTATTTATTTGGTACAGAGAGAGATCACAAGTAGGCAGAGAGGCAGACAGAGAGAGAGGAGAGAAGCAGGCTCCCTGCGGAGCAGAGAGCCCGATGTGGGGCTCGATCCCAGGACCCTGAGATCATGACCCAAGCCGAAGTCAGAGGCTTTAACCCACTGAGCCGCCCAGGTGCCCCTACATGATCGTATTTTTGCCATCTTATTTGTTTTCTAATTAAAATGCTTTCTGTTTTAATGTTTTTTTAAACTCATGCTTTTGTTAGATGCATATAAAAAAGAGTATCAGTCTTAACTATATACAGGGTTATCAGAAATGTTTGGACAATAACTACGTATTTCCAACCCTTCATTCCTAAGGCCCTTAGTAGTAAATCTGTGAATGCTATTATGGCCTGAAAGACCTCAATCACAGCATTTAAAGCAAGCAATAGTAATCCTACAAACAAATCACTGGCAGGACCTCATAAGGATTTGGCACTTTTAAGATTTTGTCCTCTCTCTATTAAGCCAACAATCTACAAAGTACTGCTCCACTTTCAACAATATTTATGTAACATATGCTACACCTGAATTTTACATTCCAAATTTTAAAATCTGAATTTTAAATTCCAAAGCGAACTTTGTATTAAAATTGTATTAGTTCACACATAAAAAAAATAGCAAAGGTTATATTATCTATCATTTAAAGTTGAACACCACTTGTATGTTAGCTTGGGCTTTTTCCCCAAATGTAGAATTTATACATGGGTTTTTGAGGAAAAAGTGCTTTTACAGATATGCCCAGGAAAAGAAACATTATAAGCATAAATAAAAAAATGTTAACATGCTCTAATGATCAAGAATTAAATATATTTGGTAAGAGGTCTTGAGGCCCTACAAAAATATATCAACTCTATTTTTTAATGTCTTCGATTCTGAAGCTCTCGAATAAAGACCTTTTTACACTGCTTACTATGTGCAAAGCACTTTGCAAGAAATGAACTTTTGATCCAATGTGACCTCCAATGTTTCCTTCTATTGATATCACAGAGTTAACTGGCTTAACAGATATAAGGATTACAGAGGATGTACACTTTCTGACAACACCAAAGCAAAAATGTCAAATTCAGCAATGAGACATTCTGAAATATAAAGCTTTCTTTA